>JAUZST010011168.1:0-12057 GCA_034779995.1 Parotocinclus haroldoi | reverse complement strand
ATTATTCTGATATAACCATGGGATGAATGTCATATGGATTTGATTACACCCCCCCACCCCCCCCACCCTTCCCATACACACACGCACACACACACACAAGCACACACACAGTTCAGGAATGGCACCTTTAGTGTCCGGTAAGAATTCTTCAAGGCCTTAAGACTGGCTTCGGTAAAACACGTTCCTGATTTATAGACCCAGTTTCGTCTGTAGCAGAGTTTATTCTAAGCCATCTGTGCTATTTAGCAGACATATTTCTCCAGAGCGACGTAAAACTGATACAGTCTTACAAACAATAGCATTTGTGGATTAAGGACCTTGTGCTTCACGGGGGCAAGTTTGGCAGAGGTGGGGTTTGAACCCTTAACTGCTAGGCCACCATGTCCAACAGAAGTTTGGGCGTCCTGGGCGATATGGGTGGCCAGTAGAGATTTGGAAATGCCATCATTCCTCAGTAACCTCAATCGTGAGTGATTTGCAGTAGACGGAATTAAAACAGGACTTCATGTGTCACCAGTACTGCTCTTCACTTGCTCTGCACGCCTCAAATCGAACTTTATTAGTGGCCGTGACTCCACTGTTTGCCTGGCGAGCTTACACCTCTCACTTTGCTAATGCCAACTAGGACCTGATAAGCATTTCTAAAGCCTGATTGTGGCAGGTACAGGTCATACTCACCTTGCATGTGCCACCATTCTGACACTGGCCATAACAGGTATTGATATCTGTAATGGAAAATACGGCATCTTAAGTCAATAAAATCAAGGGAAAATAAATCAATATACAATTAAATTCACACTCTGGGATTTCAAGAGTTATGATTATCATGGCAGGGACAATCTTTACGTTAGCAAACATCTCAAGGACGTTCTGATTCAGGAGAAACGGTGTGCATTTTATTTCTAGTGGAAGAGTGCTACTTTGGAGGAGCATAGAGTTGACCGACGCTATTTGATAGTCTGCTTTCTGGCAGCGTCTTTGTGACCCAGATTTTTCGACGCACACGATACCAAGCAGCAGAACAAATAGGAGCAATGTTCTGAATGCTACCAATTGCAATCTTGTAATATAGGACTGCAAACACGATTGAATATGAAGTTATGGGATGCTTACATGAAATCACAGAGTGCTTCTTTAGCCCCAAATATTCAGCTATGCACAGATCAGTCTGATTGTGTAAGATAAAGATGCAGAAACATGCAGTGTATCAACTCATGCAGGAAATAAAGTCCCTAATATTAACAACAGTACAGGAAGTACAGCCTGTTTAAAAGCCTGTTCTGAGTAACACAAGGGTGTCTGGGTGTAACGCTTTTGATATGAGTGTTGCAAGATCGCGCAAGAATACAGATGGATTTTATTCTACACAATATTCTAGACCAAGTAAACTAGTAACAGATTTCTGTATGGGTTCTTTTTTTAACTATTTAAAATAGATTTAATGGTCAAGTAGTGATGTTTAAAGGCCATGTGATGGACTGGCGTTCCTTTCACTTTATTCATGATTTCTACCTACTGTTTTGTAACAGCGAATCGAAAGCAATGTTGACTTTCTAAACTACAAATGTATTAACTCCACTGCTCACAAAAACATGGGGATATTTCAAAATAAGAAGCTATTTTATTTCATTGAACAAGAACTAAGATGGAAGCTCAATTATGGTGATTGAGTAACAAGTGATATATTCATGGGGGTGAACAGAAGCCCCCACACATTGACTGTTCTGTAGGGTGTATGATCACCCAGGACTGTCGAAACACACTGGCAGTGATGGGGCATGGACAGGATCAGATTGTCCAGCAGTTCTTGTGGGATCCTCTTCATATTCGTTTTGAAATATCCTCTCATTTTTGTGAGCGGGGTAAATTCATCTGGCAGGAGTAGCAGCATGATAAGAAAGAGGGAAATGTCAGCTGAGAAGGAAGCAGCGCTTGATAACTGATGCTGAGGTACTGACTGATGTTACAGTTTGGTCCTGCCCACCCTGGACTGCAGGCACAGTGATATCCACCAATCAGATTTTTACATGAGTAAGAGTTTACACAAGGTTTCTTCACACACTCATTCACATCTGTGAAAGAAAGAGACAGAGAGACACAAGCCATAAAGCCCCACCACCAAGCAGCGTTACAGATCACGGCCGCTCTGGTTCCTGTACGCTTAGTTAAAAAAATATATTTACATAAATGCATAACCTGTTCATAAAAGGAGCTCAATTACGACAAAGCGTCTATAGGTTTCACCAACCACAAATGTGATGTCACACTACTGTTATTTTATTTTTTCCACACCCCAAAGGACAAATTTCTTTATTTTTTTCTTGGTTGCCCAGTACTGCACTGAATCACCACCTTCAGACCAGCGTCTCTTCATACTGTATTATATGCTAGCTCATTTAAAGCCATGACAGCGTCAATAGTTACATCCCTAACAGGTTACAACTGTACTCATCAAACATTCCCACTGAGGGCAATTTAGAGAGTCCAAATTACCTAACACCTTTGCAATGTCGGAGGAACCTGGAGTACCCACAACAAAAGCACATTTTAGGCTTTTACAAAGTTTGCTGCGTCGTTTTTATGGTGGCGATTTGTATTAACTCTACATGCGACATAGTGAGGAGATGAATTGCCATTAATTGCAAAGTCATTCTCGTGCTTAACTCCTGGGTTGCCAAATCACGCGAGTGAAAAGCCGCTGAAGTCAATGCAAAAAAGGTGAAGCTAAAGCCGGGTCTTTAGAAATGCGCAGATCTGGCAACCGCATGGGAACGCTTGTGCAATACTTGCAATGAGTAATCCGGTTACGGGTATAAAATCCAGCTCTTTTTAGAGGATTTCTTAATCTGATTTCTATATCAGAGAAAAGCTGTATATACACAACCTCTTAAATAATCAGGTAACCGCAGAAATCCGACAATGATCGGATTATTAAGTGCATGCAAACGCACGCCTTGCCTATCTGTCAAAGCATTTTATATCTAATAAAATCCTTACTAGACTAAACACGGAGTAAAATACCTCACCCCTCGTATCGTCTCGCATTTTCCCCTCCACCAAATTTACTCCTGTGAGGATAAATTTAGCCCTGAGGGTAGCAGTTGCCGGGGGTAAAGTTATATTTAGATTTACTCAAATGGCTAGCTTCAGGTTACTGATAATGTACAGCTTTTTGTAACAGACTTGCAGTCTGCGCTCCTTAGATATTCTGTAATTCACCCCTCACGCACACACGCGCGTGCGTGCACACACACACACACACACGCACACTCACACACGCGGTACAGAATCGTACATGCAGCCACTGGTCATATAAATTACAAGCAACATGCAAGTGCAATTTCATCTGCACTTTAGTTTGAAATATGCACAGCAAAATGTGTCCGTAACAATTGGAAAGCATCCATATGCAATAGTTCTGCACGCACACACACACACACACACACACACACACACACACGCACACACCTATCTGGCAGGTCTTCCCTGTCCACTGCGGTGAACACACACATTCAAAGCTGTTCTCCAGATCGATGCAGGTTCCTCCGTGTGCACAGGGACTGGACATGCACTCGTCTTTATCTGAAACAAACACACGCCTGATGAATCTAACAAATACATCTGATCTCCTTTAACAGCAGTGCCTGATCGATCAGTGTCAATTATGTGGTTGTATGCAGAATATTACACTGGTGAGCACAATGTAAACACCGAGTTAACAATGTACAGCTGACGTAAAGCTTGATTTGTGTTCTGACCTTTGGCGCATGTAGGCCCCGCCCACCCCGATGGACAGTGGCATTCAAACCCCGACGCCACCTCGTGGCAGGTCCCGCCGTTAGCACACGGGTTGGACGTGCACGCATGTTCAGCTGATAGAGTCAAAACACACACACACACACCCACACAGTTGTTACTGTTCGCGAAAAACACACACGCACGCACATTTCAGTAAACCGAAATGAAGTGCCACACAAAAATGAAAAAGCTGAATGACATACATACTGTATATATCATAGCCTAGCCTACAGTACACGTGCTAAACTGTCGCGTCCATCATGTGACACAAAACGTCACGCGCTGCAGAATTCAGAATGACATCAAATTTCATTTCAGAGAATCCAAACTACACACACATCCAGTAATGGCCTCCTCGGATAAACTTTGAGCAGTCTCGTTCAATTGGATGATGGACGGAATAACAGGTAACAAAACATGCAGGGAAGAAATGTAAAACCCGCCACTGAACACGGGCCTTGCCAGGGACCAGGGCCTGGCTTTGTGGTTCCCCCTTATGTAGCAAAGCGATGCTGCTTAGTCTCTAGACTCTTTGCTTTTATATGAACTTTATACGCAGAGAAACGTCCCATTTCCTCATCCTTTGAAGACGGTTAGAACTGTATGCTGTAACAGAGTGTTGTGTTCTGAGTGAAGTCGCTCACCTATTTCACAGTTTTTGCCTGAGTATCCGTCAGGACAAACACACTGGTACTCGTCAGGCTCGGTGTTCATACAGGTCCCTCCGTTCACACACGGTCGGTGGCTCCCGCAGTAGTTCAGATCTGTCAAACATTATTACATCAGAGAACGTCTACACGACTCAACTGATTTCTACAAATGTGACTGATTGGCATTTCTGAGTTCTGCTATCTTGTGCATACGGGTACGCTGATAATCTTGGGTGATGGGAGCCAAAATTGCATAGAAGTATTGCCAGATGAACGAGACTCAACAAGCGACCTGGTTATATGTACTGCTCAGAAATTAGGGGATATACCAATATGAAACAGTATGAGCAGTGTAGCTACATCGGTTTATATAGGTTAAGCTGAGGGAGTATGTACAGGTAGTGGGACGACAAACAACAGACAGATTTTGAATTCCATTTATACTGCTCACACAAATGAGGGGATTTTGCATTTGGAAGTAATTTATGTGAGCGGTATATTGTGATTTTTAATGTTTGAGGGGAGGGATGTTAAACGGTACATTTAATCAATCATTTAAATCATGCATCCATCCATCCATCCATCCATTATGTTCCGCTGAATCCACACAGGGTTGTGGGCCAGCCGGTGCCCACCTGAGAACTCCGGGCGCAACGTCAGGAACAACCCAGCAAGGGCGCCAATCCATTGTAGTTACAGTTACACACTAAGGGGCACTTTAGAGACAATTATCCTAACACGCATGTCTTTGGACTGTGGGAGGACATACAGACTCACAAAAAGGACCTAGGCCACTCCTTCCTGGGATTGAACTCAGGACCATCTTGCTGTGAGGCAGCAGTGCCACCCACCGAGTCACCGTGCCCTCCAGGTTAAATCATTGAAGCACTTTATTTCTGAGAATTGATCTTGGCTCCTTTGAATGTTTAAACAAATGCATTAAATAACAAATGACTTGTAAACAACCATTTTTGCCCCCAGTGTAGTAACGTCCAGCACAAGATTCTTCATGTGGCCTAGTGTGATTGGTCCATCCAGTGCCCAGGCAGAACCGTGCTCGGGCACACTTAAAGGGGTGGGCTCAGGTTCGACAGCGCAGCATCGTCTCCCTCTGTGAAAAATCTTCTTATACGTGCAGCACGAGTCGCTGAAAATACTTCCATTGCGTAATCGATAAATCTGTTATCATTTGGATGAGAGTTGTCAACAAATGCACAAGCTGTGCGAGTTTGACTTTCCTCCACAAAACTCACAACGTGATGATACGCGTGGGCACGGGCCCAATGCAAGTCCAGGTGAGCGGGGCAGTGGGGAGGGTAGACAATCATGCTATGGCAACCAGGCATTTGCTCAATAACATACGAACGCCACGACGGGACGCCAGTTCATCGCAAGGCGTGATGGGGATTGTTGTTACAGTGGTGGGGGTTGAGAGCTACGCCTGGCCTTGGAAGGAACTGCAGCTGCCCTCCACCCAAGCCACCTGTAGGTTATTGCTATGAAATCCCACAGAGCTATCAGTTTCTTTTTGCTCTTGTTTAGGTTTCAGAAATCATCCATAAATGGATCCACTGTGTGTAAAATAAACATGCACAAATGGCTTGGAGCTCACAGACATAAGCACATAATCTGGTATTTTGGGTCTACCTGTAACAGCAGATTAGAGCAAACATGGAAAGGTGTGTGTGTGTGTGTGTGTGTGTGTGTGTTGTGATCACCTTTGTCACAGAGCAGCCCCCCCCAGTTTTTCTCGCAGATACAGTCCCACTTATTCACACAGGTGCCGTGAACGCAGCCCGGATACGGCAAACACTCATCGCACAATGGGCCCTGCCAGCCGTAGTTACACCTGTGTAGAAACGCAGAGCTTAGTGTGTGTGTGTGTGTGTGTGTGTGTGTGTGTGTGTCTGTGTGTGTGTACATTTCAGATTTACTCCGCAGACAGGTATAATGACAGCGTGGGCTAGAAGGGGAGGGAGTGTGTGTAAAGAGAAAAGGCTTGCGATAACTGGTGATGACACCTGGGTGGGATTCCATTTTATTAATCCCCTACTGCTAGTGTGTGTGTGTGTGTGTGTGTGTGTGTGTGTCTCTCTCTCTCTCTCCCAAGTGTGTGTCACTCTCTCGTGTGTCTCTGTCTCCTGTATGTGTCTTTTTCTTTCCCTCTGTTGTGTCTCTCTCTTTTCTCTCTCTCTCTCTCATGTGCGAGTCTCTCTCTCTCCCCCTCATGTAAGTCTCTTGTGTGTCTCTCTCTCATATGTGTGTCTCTCGTGTGTGTGTGTGTCTCCCTCTCCCTCATGAGTGTCTCCCTCTCTCGTGTGTGTCTCTCTTTCCCTCTGTTGTGTCTCCCCCCATGGTTGTGTATCTCTCTCATGTCTCTCCCTTTCCCTCTGTTGTGTCTCCCTCTCCCTTGTGTGTCTGTGTGCGTCTCTCTCTCTTTCCCTCTGTTGTGAGTGTCTCTCTCTCTCTCTCTCTCTCTCTCTTTCTCTCTCACGTATTTGTCTCTTTCCCTTTGTTGTGTCTCTCTCTTCATCGTGTGTGTGTGTCTGTCTCTCTCTCTCATTTGTGTGTGCGTGTGTGTCTTGACAGTGAGCAGCAGAAAGATTATATATATATATATATATATTTTAATTTTAAAAAATAAAATATAATACATAAATATAATACAAATATTATCCTTAGGTTTATTGCCTGCAGAGTTTGTAAACCGTTTCTTTCCAACCTCAACAAAATGTTATCTACCCAGACTTTTACTTTAGATTGTGTTCATTTAAATAAGAAGTTGCCACTCCCTGCGTTTCCACGCACTGAATAACCCAACACCGACAGAAAATCAGGATTTTGTCAGTAATCCAGTCAACGAGTTTACTCCAAAAACATCCAGCTCTCATTATCGCATTTTGTAATCCGATTCCTAGATCAGATCAGATCGATTGGATTGGAGCATGCTGATTACATGATCACTTCAATAATCCGATAACTGCAGAAATTCATCTATGATCAGATTGCATTACACTCTGATTACGCTACAAGCAAGACAATCAATCTGGAGAACACACTAAATGAGCTGAGTGAGGGAGAGGCTGTTCTTGGATGTAAGGAGATCATCCAGGGTGATGAGGGAGCACCAAACTGTGCAGGATACGCCCCGAGCGAGAGGTTAAGCTAATCAGTTGGTTTAGAGTGATGTGGTGTTATTTCGGTGTCGATGGCAACCTTGTTCCAGCTGTCCCCACATTTCATTTAGAACTATTTAAAGACTCTAGACAACACACACACACACACACAGACACACACACACACACCACCGTGCTTGATCGTACAATCATCAACTAGGTTTACATAAACGATCAGTGAACACACTCAGTCGAGTGCTTCATACTGCAGAATGCATAATGCTGGGTTTAGTATTCCCTTTAAAACAGCCAGCCTGCAGTAAGCAAATGCAGCAGGTGATAAGAACACTTGTGGGATACAAATTTTGCTCGTATAAGTTTTGATCGATCCTTTTAACAGATGCTAAGTGATCAAACCATCAGCCAAATACCTGGACTGGACACAATAGCCAGGAGTTTAAGACAAAAAAAATCCTAACAACATGGGTGTCAAACTGCTGCTGCAGCTCCTTTGATGTCCCTGACGCACACCTAATAGACACTCATTCCTGTGTGTCTATGCTCTGTTTTTTTCAGTGTGATCAAAGGTTTACACTCATTTTACAAACGGACTTGAGGCCAACATTTTGAGCCACAGAGAAGTGCAGGGTAAAGAAAAACATCTCAGTGCCCACGGCTGCAGACATCTTCTCCTATGATGATTGGTCGACCTCTCTTATGACCTGTCAGTTACTAGCATGGAAGCAACCCTCCTTTGTGTGTGTTTGTTGTCGGTGAGTTGTGCAAGCAAAAAACAGTAAACAGATGTGCAGACTTACGTGCACTGTCCCGGGACGGAGCAGCCCCCATGCATCTCACTGCAGCCCTGCTTACAGATCGCTATCACACACACACACACACACACACACACACACACACACACACACACACACACACACAAAGTGTGGACTTTCCACTGACATTATGATTATTAACTCTTACCACTATAAACCATATCCCCATTAACCATTAAATATGTTAATTGTGTAGAGCAAAATGTGTTAAATTCAGGGGACATATGGACCCCAGTAATAATATTAATACCTGATCACAGACAGACCGACAGACAAACACGCGTTAGAAAAGGAAAACAATGCCTATATAAAATACAATCTCCCCACTGTGAAGTATAACTAAACCTCATTAATGTAAACTAAAATATATCACTTGTGCAAAAACGACAGAAGTTCACAAGCAATATTATACTGGGAAATAAACTGCATGCATACATACATACTGGTGAACTATAAATGTACCGGAAAACTAACTATAAAAATCTTCACAGAAACACAGACACGCCTTCGAACTTCCTTGGAAACCAAATCGGGTGGGATATTGTTTTAATTGTATTGATTCCGTTCTGATTCTGCTCATTGATTCCAAGTTTCGATTCCTAAAGGTTGAAAAAATGCATTATGTTTAGGTATAAAGTGAAAAATGTTTCAATTTAAGCTTTTTTTTTTCCGTTTTAAACCTGTTGTGAGTAAAATGCCTGAAAAACACTTTCCTTCATGTGCTAAAGAGGTGACCTAAAAAAACCACCAAACTTCTCTCAGTTACCACTGGTCATAAATACTATGTACTGCTCGGACGATGGCCATGTGATCTAAAGGGAAAGTCATTATTTTATCATAGGTCTGTATCTGACGTTAAACACTAGAAGCTCTAGGAACTGGTCATTTGACCGCCATGTTACGCTTTGTTCTAAGGCTTTAGTGATGCATATCAAAACAAAACGACTGTATGATGCCCTGGTCCAGTCATGCAGGTGCCGCCTTAATACAGCCAATCCACTAATATATGCACTAATCACAGGCATGTGTTTGAATAATAAATGTGTTTAATTAGAACAGAAAAGTGGAATCGATGTTCTATGTTGAATTTGTTCCGAATTGGTTTCCATACCCAACCAGGCTGGAAAACATACTGGAAAGGCATTTTGGGAATGGGGAATGAACCACACACATGGGGATAAAGCCGCAGACACACAGTGTTAAAACCTCAAACAGCCCTCAAGTCTTAATTGCTGGGTTGTCCTATCGCTATAATATCCTCCCAAGTATAGCAAGTTTGCTTGTTTGGTTTTATTTAACGTCGCTATCGGCATCTGTGGCCATTCCAGCGACACACACAAGGTCATATCATGACTAGTTATATATACACACTTAAGTCAATGTCAATTTAGCACAATCAGTTAACTTAACATGCATGTCTTTGGACTGGGGCAGGAAATCTGAGTACCCAGAGTAAACCCAAACAGACCCGATACAAAAAAGACCCAGGCCGCCCCACCCTGGGATCGAACCCAGGACCATCTTGCTGTGAGGCGGCAGTGCTAACCACCCAGCCGGTCCCCACAGACACACACACACACACACTCACCTTTCTTGCAGTCGGGCCCGGTCCAGCCCTCTAAACATTGCTGCTTGCCGTTGTGATCGCACTCGTAATGGCCGAAGTAGTCGTCTCGTGGCCTGCACTGCTTGTTACACTTGTTGCCATAGTAATACTGATCGCAGCGTACACACATGCTGTACTCGAAATTGGCAGTGGTGCCGGTATGCTGGATCACCTGACCCTCATCGCCGGGGTTCATTTCGCCGCGATACACACTTTGCTCGATCAGCAGGTCTGCATCTGTGACACACAAATTAAACAATCAGTTTCTGTGTATGGTCTAGTACCAACGTGTGCACACTTTAGTACTTTCAAGGACCTGACCCGGCCTCAGTCATTTGACATATTGTTAGAGGTTTGTAAACATATTTCAAGTAGCTTGATGAACATCCACCTTCCAACCACCTACAGGCCACCAATCCATCATGGTGAGACACAGACTTGTAGAACATCTCATGAGCATCTCTTTGTTAGTCCCTCAGTATGAGCTGACTGTTATAAAGCTAGAAAGGTTTCTCTGCATTTCATACAACCTTTTGAAATTCCAGCCTCTTAAGGGCAGGTGACGCCCGGTCTCAAAATGGCACTGGTTTTATTAATTGGTCAAGCACCAGTAGGAAGGGTCCTACCCAGTACATATTCCACTTGCAGGATGCCACTTATCAAGCTTTTCATATTTCTATGCTTGGCTCTAGGCCAGCATTACACCCTTCCACTACAGCACAGCTTTCTAGAAAGTGAGGAAATTTCACCCTTCACTCTTGAGCATTTTTATGGCTTCCCTTTGACAGCACTGAGAGGGCGACCGTTCTGAGCCTTAGAAACAGCAAGATGAAAAATACCATTTGCTGTAGGAGCTTGATAACGGCGCAGATTGTGTGTTTTCCTGCTTTCAAAAAAATCTAACTCTCTCTCTCTCTCTTTTTAACTCTATCTCACAGGAAGCAGAGTCCCAGACTGCTTGGGAGCCAAATAGGAAATAATAAGGGGAATAGATGAGGAAGGGCGACCAGGGAAAATGCACTTTCTCTCACAAACCAGGACACTGTGACCTTTTTAACAGCCGCATTAAGACGACTTTTCAATGAGGCATGAAATCAAAGCCGCCATTAACACTTCCTGTTTTCTCCACCTCATTCATATTGCAGCTCTGTCTTAACCACGCCTCCATTCGCTGTGTCCAGGTAGTCAGACCTCACTTTTGTTCTGCTGTAATTGTGTGCATATGTGCACGGTGTGTTAAGTTTGCGTAGCATTACCCTGTTGTTCGTTTCTAGCAGGCATTTGCCAAAATGACACTCGCACAGAGATCATAGGGATGAAAGCTAGCTTGTCGAATTTTGAAAGAACGGAAAATGAGTCATTAGTACCCAATTAGTGATCGGTACCTCAAATTCAATCTCAAAGGCGGAACACCCCACTGTTTTGTTCTCACTTTCTCCCCAGAAAGAGGATTTGAGGCAGGTTAAGATATGAACTAGCACTAGGAACCAGAGCTCTACCAGCCAGGTGGTGACCAGGATTACGCTTTGTGCGGTTTAAAGCCGGTTTAAAGCCTGGACAGGATTTCCAGCCTCATGTCTGTCTGTCTGCCTGCTTTGCTTTCTGGCTCATTTCAAGGTTCCTCACACTAAAGGGGAACCAGAGATTAGCAACTGCATTCTGCACTAAATATGACAGAGCAAAGTATGAATAACTGCTCAATATAAATGCAGGGTAATTAATAAATGAAATTTTGTTGATAAAACATTGGAACAGTCAATAATACTGACACACCCCAAGAGGCACGAACCAGACCACGCCCCCCACCCAATAGGAGACTGTCCTTGCTGTTTATATCACTTATTTTTAGATTGTCTATTGTTCTGCTAAAGGCTTGAAGCCATCGACTATATTTTTGGACTTTTTTTTGGTAACGATGCTGTTTATGAGCAGAGCTGAAATACACAGAGTAGATTCACATGGACAAACCAAATGTAATTCATCTTATGTAATCACACACAGCACTGTACTATAACACTGTTCATCTTATGTAATCACACACAGCACTGTACTAT
>JAUZST010011167.1:0-12057 GCA_034779995.1 Parotocinclus haroldoi | reverse complement strand
TTATTTTTTTTTTTTAAATTAATTAATTTATTTTTTATTTTTTTAATGGATTATATCCTATACATTATATCCGATACAGGATTGTGCGCACATAATTTTAGTTATTTTGACATAAAATTCCTCTCAATCTGACAATAAAACTAAAACATAAATATTAAAACCAGCCTTAATAATATAAAGTCTGTGACATACTGAGTGGTTTCATACAAATCTGACTGCTCTAGGTAGTTTCATTCACATTTAGCATCCATTTAAAAGTATAAGACAAATGTCTCTTGGTCCTCAAAGGGTTAAGGACTCTTTATGGAGTATGGATTTTTAAAAATGCAATGACATTTGAATCAAAAATGTGTCTACCTCTGCTAACAAGCTAAAATGGATCTTCACTGGATGTTTTAACAAGATAATGATACAAGACCAAGTCCATATCAACACAAAAATGATTTACTGAGCACAAATATCAAGCTTTTTCTATGGCCACTATAGTCCCCTAATCTAATTCCCATAGAAAATATAATCCTCTGTTTGGTGTAAAAGGAATGAGCTCAAATTCTCCAACCTTGTAAGACATTATTTCAGTAGATTAAGCGCTTGCAAAGAGAGATTTTATACAGTATTAACGACAACAGTAGCACACATGGATTTGCTAAAAATAGATATTAAATGATGAAGGATTTCTTTTTCCTGAGACTAAATTTAATTATTATTATTCTAAGCTAATTCATCAAAAGTTTTGGCTTACTTACTACCATTGCTATACTTTCTTAAAAACTATGTTTACCATGGGTACCAATAACTGTGGAAGGACCACAAACAGCATTTACATGCTAACATTTCATTCCCTGTTTGAACATACCGATTGTTGGTTCCGAACAGGATTGACAGCTCCATGATCTCTCCAGTCGAATCTCAAAGGAGCAGCTCCAAGTAAGTTAGGTTTGGATATGTTGTACTTGGCCACTTTGTCTGGCCAAGCTTTAAGATACAGCTCTAAAAAAATCAGAACATATTTTAAAGCAACAAAAAAGTTAATATACATAACTCGTACCCAAAAATGTTGGTAATCAGCAAGTAATGTTTATTCTTTATTATATTATCTACTTTCAAGATAGTATCATAAGAGTATCATAGATCATGTGTCTAGAAGGTGCTGGACAGTCATTTGTCGAAACAGATTAAAAAAAAAAAATCAATGAAATACTCCATAATCATACAAACCAGTTATGTATAACAAAATTGTGTTTAAAAACTTTTGAAATCTGAAAACTAGTTTCAGAGAAATACTACAGCAAACATATTAAAGACTGTCTAATTCATACATAGTTCAAACTTTTAGCATTCAGGTTAATGGTAGAACTATATAATAATTATATATAATAAGTAATTATATTAGTATCGTAATATTTTAAGACACTGTAACGTAGACATTTTCCATAGCTATACTGGAGTCTGTAAGCTTTCCAACTTGCCAGCAACCCCAGTGCAAATCTAAAGAAGCAAAACTTATATTAAATTATAGTCAACGTTTTATCTAGTGACCTTTAAACTGTTGTGGCGAGAGATTGGAGAACTGGTTGATTCCATATTTGGCCTGGTTTTTGAAGAAGGTCGAGCGGGAGTTCATAAAGGCTTGGCGTTTCACTGAATCCTGGATTAGAAAAAAAAAAATAAACAGAAAGGTAGCTGGTCGAGAAAGTTAATAGTTCATGTATAGATCCTGAAGCAATGCCACATCACAGTAAATAGCTTATCATTATCATTTTTACCCTTAGTTTATTAATCAGAATTGCTGGTTTTGCCCATGATCCTAGTGCTGTGAATTGTGTATTTGGGATGAAAATAAAAGGTATAGTCATAAAAAATAGTGTAGTTTAAACTGACCACTGATTCTGAGCTTTTGCATGCCCCTCCAGTTACTATCTGACTTTTGTATCTTAAAATAACAAGCTGTTTTGCATGCTGACACCATTTACTGGAGCTGGCAGCCACATTTGCCAAGTCTTATTTTAAGCGGCACTGGGCTTATTTTTCTATAAATACGGTTACAAAAACTGGTAATCATGGTTTGTGGTTTTCTGTCCTTGTTTCTAAAGTGTAGTTGCTTATATGTGCTTGCTCTCTGATCCGGTCTCTCTAAACCATACCTGTCTTATAAAGCCAAAATGCTAGTTTGTATTGTTGCACGTTCTGTTCACAAACCCCGATCCCTCCGCCCCTTCCCTATACAAATGAATATATTACACTTTAAGCGTTTTTGTCCACCATGTTAAAGTTCTGGTCATCCTGTTATTCACAAGTCTATTCTGTCTATATGATAGTAGAATTAATTCATATACTGCATATGATGTACATTATTGAATTATTGCAAGTCAACACAATGAAAATATTTGATGTGTGCATAATTATTTCAAATTGTATGATGGCGAAAAATTAATACAAACAATAGCTATATGTTTGTAAGCAGAAATTTATATTTAATAGCTTTGATCAATAGATTTGATCAACAATACAATAGTAACATACATTGAAAAGAAAGAAAAAAAAGAAAAAAGAACGTGTCTATGTATCAGACCATTGTTGAGGGTGTAATATATATATATATATATTGTATTAAATATACCAAAATTTGGGAATATTTCAAAATTATTGATTATTTAAAATTATTGATGCAAAATTATATGTATATAAATTTGACATTTTTGTGAAGTGTATATACATGTTAATTCATTTATATTTTAGTGTGCTACTCTAGCAGGATGTCACCATTGCAACAAGTCAATTCCTGAATTTCTACGATCACGATCCATGCATAGTAGTATAGAGAAGTGGAAGAATTTAAGAACTGCAACAGTTCATCCACAAAGTGCAAATTTCCTTAAGTTACACAGTGGGGTCACCGAATTTGTTTCTTTTAATGCCATGAATAAGCATTTAGCTTTACACATGCTACAAGCTTTACACGTTACATAGTTTAGTGTGGTATTTGCTTATTTATGGCAAAGTTACAGTGACTTAATTCCTCTGGTGTCAAGGCAACTTAGGATTTTATTGGCATTTTGTACATTTCGCACATACTTTATGCCATCCGGCATGATTATTTGCAACCTCTTTGTATTTTCTGCATTCTAAAGTAACATGCTTCATCATGTTTTCAGTAAGACACTTGTCACACATTGGTGGGTGGTCTCCCTTTATAGTGGTGCTGGTGGATCAGTTTAGAATGAATTATTCAACGTCTTGTCCGATCACTTCTATCATGAAAATGTAGCATTACAGTTGTGTTTATAATGGGGTTTTGGTCACAGAGCACTGAGATGCATACTGCATAAAAGTCAAACACACTGCTGACTAAATGAATGCAATGACATTTAGCAGACCCTCTTATACGGAGTAATTTACAACTGATACAATTCTAAAATCCTGGCAAACTGGGCCTTGCTCAAGGACTCAACAGTAGTAACTAGTGGGATAGGAACCCTGGACCTTCTAGTTCATAGTCCTATACCTTACTCACTAGGCTATCACAGCTCCATTAAATGCAAGAGTTCCAACCATCATCTGGCATTAATATATGCTTGCAGTCTGTGTACCGGGAGCTTTATGGCATGGGTTTACATGGTCGGACAGTTGCATACAAGCCTTACAATGTCAAGCATCAGATGCAGTGACAAAAAGCATGCCACCACTGGACTCCAGAGCAGTTAAAACATGTTCTGTGTGGTGACGAATCACACTTTACTATACTGCTTACAAACAATTAGGGGATATTTCAAAATGAATACAAAGAGGAATCTACAAGAACTTCTGGACAATCTGATCCTGTCCATGCCCTGAAACGACTTCAATGATTTCCAAAAACAATTTGAAATGTAGATTCGTCAGACCACAGGACACATTGCACTTTGCATCAGAACATCTCAGATGAGAAAGCCGGCGGTGTTTCTGGCTGTTGTTGATATGTTGCTTTTGCTTTGCATGGTAGAGTTTTAACTTGCACTTGTAGATGGGACTTGTTGATGCTGGTTTTCCACCTTGCTGCTTACTTACAGAGATTTCTCCAGATTCCATGAATCTTTTGACGATATTATGGAATGTAGATCATGAAATCCCTAAATTCCTTGCAATTGCAAAAGGAGAAACGTCGGTCTTAAACTGCTGGGCTATTTGCACATGCAGTTGTTCACAAAGTGGTGAACTTCGCCCCATCCTTGCTTATGAACAACTTAACCTTTTTGAGGATGAACTCTTTATACCCAGTCATGACACTCACCTGTTTCCAATTAACCTGTTCACCTGTGGAACGTTCCTTAACTTTCCTAGCCTTCTGTTGCCCCTGTCCCAACTTATATGGAACGTGCTGCATTCATCAAATTAAAAATGGGTGAATATAAAAAAATAAAAATAAAAAAAAAACTGTTTGTATATGTTTGAACATTAAATATATTGTCTTTGTAGTTTATTCAATTGAATATGGGATAAAAAGGATTTGCAAATAATCCTATTTATGTTTTACACAAAGTCCCAACTTAATTGGAATTGGGGTTGTATTTGGCTGCCTGATGGACAAGTCTGTGTTTGGCGAGAGCCAGGAGAATTTCACCTGTACTGACTGCATTATGCCAACTTTAAAGTTTGGTGGAGAAGCTATAACGTTGTAGGATTGTTTTTCAGGGGTTGTCCAAGAGGAAGTCAGTATTAATGCTTCAGCATACCAAGACATTTTTTTTAAATCGCTTGCTTCCTTGTGAGGGCAGCTTTGGGAAGCCATTACAAAGCAATGTAATGTAAATTATCTCCAAGAATGGACAGACCTATAAAGCTACTGTAAATATAATGGGTACAGTGTATGTCCATGTGTCCAAAAACTTTTTCTCCATATAGCTTATATTTCAAAGATCTTCACATCTGCACAAAAACACAGATTGGTCAACAAGAAGAATAAAGTAAAAAAAAGAAAAGAAAAACTTTGTTTCCTACTGTATACCAAGATAAAGTCCACACTGACTAAATATTCTATTATTCAAGTCTTAAACACTGTAAGGAAACGTGTATATTTCCATTGGTATAATTGTGTTTGTGTTTACATACTTGAAAATGAATCCATCCCTGAATGTAATTTTCTTTCCTGAAGTTACTCTGATTGATCAGCTGATTGTAGGATTCAAATATTCCTCCTTCCTCGAAGCGAAGGTTCGCCAAATCCTTTAAGACGCCCTCAGTTAGCAATAAACAACAACCAAACACAACCGCAAACGATTCAACATGCGCCATTAAAAAGAAATAAACTGAAAGAAGCTACAGCCGTTACTGATATAACTCGCGAGCACCGACACTTCCACTTTCGGTATGTAGTCCGGATTTGTAATCCACCCGTATTCAGTCGTTTGTTAGGAAACTATAGTAGGTTCACGCCCTCTGCTCTACGATTGGTTACAGTTACGCCTGTAACTACGTGATTGGCTATCATTCTGCATATTGCAATGGGATTGGCGGATTTTGCCAATTCGCTTTAAATTACGCAACACCTACGTTTGTTTGATTGTTTGTTAATTCTTTATTTACATACCTGTCAAGTTTCGGATTTAAAAAATAAGGGAAATTTTCCCCCGCATGCTTCGAGCCGTCCCACCAGACCAAAAAAAGAAGAAATCAAAAATAACCACCCAATAGGATGATCAGAATCTGATAGGCCTACCTTTGTTGAAATGCTGTGGACGTTCCTATATCTGTCATTCTTATAATACAGCCTGAATGAAAACACAAAAGGGAATTGAAGCACATCTATTTATTTTGCATATTTTCAGCATATATACACATTTGTTGTCTTAAATTGAAACACATTTTATTTTCATTACACATTTTTAGTATCTCATGTTCACTCGTGGTTCTCTGGCTTTCACTGACTTATTATACAGTTGTTTCAGACTTTGCATCCTTTAACACTTTTTTGGAAGGATTGGATTTGTGGGCGGGGCCAGAGTGGTTGATTTTACATGAGAGTAAAGCACAAACAATGCTGTTTACTAATGACATCCTATTTTCTGTAACAATCTTTCTCACCAGTTCCTGCAAGCTTGGTGACATTTTAGTTTGGAGAGGCACAGGAATTTTTTTTTTTAATTATAATATTATACAGGAAATTTATGGGAAAATACTAATACGGGAGGATGGGAATTAGGGGTAAAATACTGTAGTTTTCCAGCCAAAACGTACGTATTTAAGGTCGCATCAGCATACTGATTCGCTACAGCGAATATACAGTGATAAAAATTAAAAAAAAACATGTAGTGTGAGATTTCATAGTAAAACTGCTAATTGTTTGACAGTTTTAATGTGAACTTTCAGAGTTTGACAACAAAGGTCACAGTCCTACTAGGAATTTTTGATGGTAAATGACCCACTTCATGGTTCTACTGTCAAATTTCATAATACAGTTAAACTGTAAATTGTCAACTAAAAACTGACCATAAATCATTTCACAGTTCTACTATGGATTTTGATGATAATTTGGCCACTATATGGTTCTACCCTGATATTTCACAGTACATTTTTTCCTGGTCTAGTCAGAAAACATGCATAACAAGCCGCTTACCAATAACCTGCCATGCCTCTGGAGTGTGGGAGAAAACCAGAGTAGCACAAGCGGAAGTAGCACACATGATTCGAACATCGAGAGATAAAACTCCACACAAGTGGAGTCCAAGGTCAAGATTGATTCAAGTATCTCTGGAACTGTGAGGTGACACTTGCGCCACCCACAGCTGTGTTTGCAACAGTCTGGACGTACACAATGTTGATCAGTATTTCGTTCATGGTCTTTAACATAAGCCAATGTAATGGAGGCCTGCTTGGATCGAGTAGCAACAGTCTGAAAGGTTTGTACACATCTGTCTGACTGTGCATTGGTGAAGTCCAAACTCTTTGAAAATGGTTTAGTAACACTTACCGAAATGATGATGCATCAACCATTGTTTTTGATTGTTCTTTTTAGTCGGTTCCACTCACCATGTAGCAAGGTGTGGATCTACAATTTTCAATCCAGCAGCACTGCTGCATTTGATCTACTCATTTCGGAACAACTCACACTAACACAACACCAGCACATCAGCGTCACTGCAGTGCTGAAAATGATTACTTGATGAGTATTGAGTGCTTGATCGGAAGGGGGTCCTGGCCATTAGATAACAGAGTAAAGGGGACTATGAAAATATGTAGAGAAACAAATTGAAAACTGTCTATAATTGTATAATATGAACTTATAAGAAAGTGCATATTTATATGAACACCAGTCATGTTATTGCACCTGTTCTACAAATATCTAATCCAACAATCACATGGTAACAACTAAATGCAATTAGTCATGTAGACTAGGGCAAGATGACTTGCTGAAGTTTAAATTAAATCATAATGTGGAAAGTGTGTGATTTAAAACCACACAGCAATATTGGATTCAAATCAAATGGTCCAAAGAAGAAAATAATATCCAGTAAGCAATAAGCAGTATTTCCCTGGGCAAACAATGCTTTGTTGATGCCAGAGTTCAGAGAAGAATGGCCAGACTGGTTTGATCTTATAGAAAGGCAATGGTCAGATAATAACTCAGATAATCAGTTGCCACAACCAAGGTATGCAAAAGAGCATATTTGAATGCACAGCATGTCAAACCTTAAAGCAACTGGGCTACAGCAGTGGAAGACCACAACAGACACCATTCATGTCAGCTAAGGACAGGAAAATGAAGTTACATTATTAGGCTCAACAAAAGCGAATAACAGAAGACTAGAAAAATGTTGCCTAGCCTGATGATGCTCAATTTCTACTGTGACATTCAGATGGTAGAGTCAGAATTTGATCTAAAAACATGAAAGCATGAATCCACCCTGTGTTGTATAAAAGGCTCAGGCTGGTGTTTATTATTTATTGCCCTTATTACCAAGTTAGCATCATTTAAATATCAGCCTACCTGAGCATTGTTGCTGACTATGTTCATGCCTTTATTATCGTAGTTTACCTATCTTCTATGCCCTGGAAGTGATGGAATGGGACCACAATCTCCATATTGAGATGAATGTTTTCAACGCCTTGTTGAATCAATGCCACAAATATTCAGGGCAGTTCTGAAGGCAAATTTGAGTCCAACCTGGGAATAGCAAGTTGTACCTAATACAATACCTATTAGACAATTGTAGTACCACAAATTGCACACAGGCACAAACCAGGCTGGGCATCCAACTCAGGTTTCAGGAGTTGTGAAGCACACTGTTCCATTATGCCATTTTCACCACAATTATGTAAGTGTAAAATAAAATCCATGGCAAGGAAACTAAAAAGTGTCAACATGTAATATATTTTATCTTATAAAAAGTGTATTTAATCTGTCTGCACTGCAACTGACAGATGTCCCATAACAGCACATGCTTACATCTGAGGGCTGCGATCTCTGAATCACTGAAATAAGTGAAGCATGGCCTGACCTTTACAGATTAAAATAGACCTAAATATGAGAAGAATACACCATATATGTTCTACTATTGTGACATTGCAGTCACTGATCAATCTTTTAATCTACCAGTTACAGGTGTAGTGTAGTTTAGAGATGCATATAAACATACAAACTAGACTAAAGTGCCATTAATTTGCTTTGTCAGAATCTGATGTTTTCTGTTTTGGGTATTTAGGCTTCTGAACGGCTTGGCATTGATTTCCCTTACTTGCATCCATCTGTCACATTGCTGGCTTTCCACTTTCTCCTTTCCCTTCAACTGTTCCAAGCTTAATTGTTTTGTCTAATGAATTGACTCATGATTTCATGATATGTAAGAAATACAATGTGTTGTCCTTGTCCTCGTTTGGTGTCCTGGTGTTAGCGTGGTTTCAGTTACTGGTGCCGCGTGATGTTGTGCCCCATACAGTCTTAAGGCCTCATTCATGAAACCTTAATAAAAAAGACGAGCAAACTGCGAATATCTTACGTGTTGGTATGGGGATTCTTAACGTAATTCTTACAATATAGAACACAAATTATGTTTGAACAGCAGGTGTTGCGTATACACCCTCCGTGCAGAGTTTATGAACTTTCATTCTGATTGGCGTAGTATAAGCAGTCCGTTATTTCTGATCTCCTGATTCCCTATATTCCAGTTTATTTCGGAAAACATCCACAGTTAGTGAGTGATAAATGTCTCCTAGGGTTTAAAAATGTATGTAAATTGGTCACCCATGCACGTTTCCTTATAATTAACATGCAAATGCTATAGTCTACACCCACTAATAACAAATAACATGGCAAGAACATCTAAAATCCACTACCTCTCATATTTGGAGCGCATACGTTCCAGTGTTTTTGTTCAACAGCTCTGTTTTTAATATATGCAGTATACTGTATATACAGCTCACACCACCCAACAACGCATCACACACGATGTATGTATATGCTGCTCAATGAAAATAAAAATTATATTGAATATGGCAAACACCGTAGCTTGAAAATGAATATATATATTTACAATGAATATATTTCAATTTCAAATGATATTAAAGCCAGCAGTGTCTCACATTCGGTCGTTCTTTTTCCCCTGTAAGCGTGAGCTGAATGTTTGGGCTGACTGATCTCGGAGTCTGGGGTGTATTTTTAAACAGATTTCTTGTTATGTGTAATTTCATTTATTTGTACTTATGTATGTATTATAGAATAATGATAATAATATTCATATTTCTTGCAGTCAAGTGCAGTCATTTCTTATGACACTTTCGGTGTCTTTTGCAGATTTTCATCCATGTGCAGATTTTGTTCCTACATACTAACAATTTGGAAGAAAAAACTTTTCGTGAATCCGGACATAAAATCGAACCGTATACATAAAATTGGTCACGAGTAAGACCCTCGGTGTATATTCCCCTGAATATGTATTAGTTTTTCGAAGTGTAGGTTCTAAAAGCAATTTTATTTAATGTGGGGGCGTGCCTGGACTGCTGTGTGCACAACAGAGACTCTGAGTAGCTCAGAGACTTGAGAATGTGGCCTGCTGTATTCACTCGGTCTTCACGCAAGCACGATTGTCCACATCTGACTGGTTTATCCATTGTGGTACAACAGTGACCCTTATCCAGCTCTGCACTGGATTTGTGCTCCAGTCAAGTAGCAACTCAGCTGCACCCTGTGAATTCTGAAATAGGCTCTGCACCTTCAGCCCTGACCAGGATAAGTATGGATATAAACAAAAGAAAAAAGGAGTGAAAAGGTGAATTTACAGAACTGTGCAAAAGTCTTGGGTCATCATTAGATTTATTATTTTAGCAATGTTTTAACCATTATATGGAAAAAATAACATATTATATTTAAAAAAAAAAAAAAAAAAATATATATATATATATCCAAAACTTGGATTTGTCACTCATAATATTCTTTTTCCACTGATTTCCACTAACTGTCATTTCAAATTGTGCGAGCTTTGCCATATCTTAGACCTTTCACCCTGCTACCATTCTCAAAAAGTCGTTTCTAGGATGCCATCCTTCCAAAAAGACATTCCTAATCTGGCGTCTTCAGACTGCAGAAAGTTAATGCAAAGCCAATGAAGTTCCCAGATGCTGCTGTTGCTCAAGTATAAGGGGAAGTCATACTAAATACCTGCCTCTGTGGCATATAGAAGCTGTTTTTAAAGATTATTTCAGATTTTTAATACTGCAAACAAATTCCTTATACTAGGGCAGCCCGCTGCCTCAAAGCAAGAAGGTCCTGGGTTCTTTCTGTGTGGAGTCTGCATGTCCTCCCTGTGTCTGCGTGGATTTACTCCGAGTACTCCGGTTTCCTCCCGCAGTCCAAAGGCATGCGTGCCAGGTTAATTGGTGTCTCTAAATTGGCATTGACTTGTGTGTGTGTCTGATGACAGGCGATGAGACACGTCGGTCAAAGTATTCCCTCGATGCGTCTTCGTGGGTATGAGTGGACCCCACATCAAGCGGGACTTGAACCGTGAGGAAAGAGGAAGATACAAATTCTTTGTACACTCGGGTTGTACTCAAATACAGAAACTAAGAAATAATTATATATTTATATAAATATATATAATGGCATATGTAATGTAATGGTGGGCTAAGAATTTTGCACAGTACTATATTAAAAAATGTTGAAAGTGAATGGATATTAACAGCAAGTAGGAATTATTCATAACGCATAGCTGAGCTTCTTCACTCAGGTTTTATCAGAGTATGTTGATCTCATATACTGCAATATTCCACCATTTGGTGCCATTTGAGCATTGTTAACTACAAACAAAGCATTCACTTAGTATTAGGGTTAAATGGTAACAGTGGTCAAGCCAAGGGTGCTCATAATTAATTAGATTATCTCATAATTGGACAACCTAAACTTCTGCTGCAACAGTCGTTCTCTAATACCTATATTGTGTGCCAATATATTATCCAATGACTGTGGTGAGAAAATTAAAGGCTACGCTGCTGGCGGAATATCCCTGCTAATCCTGATTAGCTATAAGCTAACTGCCACATATCAGAATTACTGCTACGTGTCAGAAATCATTTCAAAAAGAACACTGGTGTTTGGGATAAATTACACTCGAGACTTGAAGACCAATTTATGGTAAACCTGAAAGTAATACAGTGAAATGTACATCCATTATCCACCTTTTTACGTTTCAATATCACGTGGCAATGCGTTTTGTAGGTTCATAGAAGAAAAACAGAATATGCTATAATGACAAGGTTTAATGAGGCAGAATGTAAGGAAGTCCATCGCCACAAATCAGGAGCTAAAACCCCCACAATATATCAACACTGGTTCAACTGGTTAAAAATAAAAAGAAAAGACCCAAAACTGTTTTATTTAACCCCAGCCCCCATTCCCCCAAATAAAAAAAACAAACCATACAGGAGGCAAACTTGCCCACATTCACACACACGGAGTCAACATGTTGCTACGAGGTCACTTGAGAGATATATGTATAAATAGACATTTGTATGTATATATATGTATATACACACACACACACACACACACACACACACACACACACACACACACACACACACACACAC
>JAUZST010011166.1:0-12057 GCA_034779995.1 Parotocinclus haroldoi | reverse complement strand
AGCACGTCCCGTCTTATAACATAGGGCATGTTCGATTAATCGTACCAGCCGCTTATTAGGACCAAAACCATCCCGTCTCGATTAACCCTAATCGACTGTATTTCCAGTGTATTAAGCAAAGTAAAACTGTAAAACTGATCTCACCTGCTTATCAGGAGTTTCTGAACTGGAACAATCCTTGCTGTCCTCGACAGGTTTTGACTGACAGGCCTGAAATCTGTCAGCATCGGCCATCTCGGTTTGTGTGCTGCCAGCAGTGACCTAGAGGGAAAAACGGTTTAGATTTTATTCACGAGAAACAAAGACTTTAAAAAAAAAAAAAACAAGCAAAGCTTTATAAAGGGATCAGTTCCGTGTCTGCAATGCAAAACCAGAAATACAGGGTGAGCCGAAATACACAGGACACCCTTTTATTTCAGAAACAAAGTGAAAATGCCGTATCTGAACACCCCAGCATGTAACGGGTGAGGGGAACATGGGCGCCATCTTATAAGCAGCCATATTGGATCAAGGACAGGTTTTTTTTTTAACGGAAAGGTGGTCATGTAGGATATCAAAGAAGATGGGAATTGTATCAGAAATTGACTGGTGCAATCGGATTTGTTATATCTGTTGTGGTTCAAAAGTTATCAATACAAAGTTCAAAACTTTTGTTGTTCATCAAAGGTAACCGAAGGTATCACTGATGATTCTGATGCTCGAATGAACGCAGATGCCGTATCATAGCAACAGACTTCAACAACCGACACCCAGCACTGTTAACATCCCTCATAACCAAATTGAGAGAAACCGCGACTGTGGACGATAAGAAACGTGGCGACCGTCTGAAGAACCGCCACAAAGGAAACTTGGGAAAAGTCGTGTTGTGTGGTTTGGCAATTACTTCAGAACGCACCGGCTGATTGGTGGAGCTGGCCGTCTGGTGGGTGGGGCTTCCTGTTTGCTGGGCGGAGCTGGTAGAGCTGAAATCTAACAGAGGTTTCCACTGAGCATCGACTCCGGCGGGTGGGGGAAACTCCATCGTCTGGGAACACAGTTCGTAATACAGAATGTTGTGTTTATACAGAACAGGAACGCGTCTTTATTCGACACGGAGCGGTCCGTTTGAATCTATTACCCCCGCCCCCCACATTACAAACCAAAATTCCACAGGGTTTGACTTTCATTCCCAATTTCAGTCCAGCCACTGCAGTCCCAGCGAGCGCACAAACAAAAACATCTTTTAAAAAAAAAAATGTATTTAGCACCTTTTGTTCTAAAATAATGCGTTGCCCTGAGAGGACTCCCCTCCCAAGCTCCCGTTGCCTGGGTTCATTTCCTACGTATAACGATTTGAATATTTTCTGTACATAATTCCTAATTACACTGAATAACATACTAGCTGGTCATGTCACATCAGATACGACTGTCTATGGCTGAGGGAGTAGAAGACGCTCAGGAGATCACCCCTAGCAATGCACAGGACTCGACTCGACTGATGTATTGTCCAGGGCACATGTACTGCGAACCATGTTTATTAGGGATAAGCACAGGAGACCAAACGTCCAGGACCAGAAAAAAAATCAGGACTAAAACCGGAAAAAAGAAAAAGAAAAAACAAACGATGAAAAAAAAAAAACACAGAATGAGACCAATGTTAAAAAAAAAATGCTTCAATCGTGCAACTGTTACATGACTGTACATTAAAACCTTATCCCCTGCTTAACAATTCAAAGGAAAAGTTTAATCTGTAAATAAAAGCTCGCGTACAGTCATTTTACCATTTAACAATAAAAGGCAAACGCGATCGTTTGTCCTCCATTTATTTACCCGTTAAAATTAAACGATCAACATCCTATATCCATCTTCGAAAGCTAATCCCGATTCCTAAGAGCCTTTTTCTATTGATCTGATAAAATAAACAACACGTTACAGCAGATAAATACATACCGATTTACAGTTAGACTCTACGCACCGTTGAATTTAACATCTTATCAAGCGAACCATGTTTCAAAACGCGGTGAAAAATAAATATGAGAATAATAAAAATAAATTAAAAGAAATAAAATAACGTACATCAACCTCTCGCTTCTTTCCGCCTCCGCGGTTTCCATCAGAGCTCCGTGGAAACCCCCTCACTTCCGCTGCAGCGCACCGAGCAAAAACAGCGGCGTTGATTTCAAGAATAAAAGTTCGGACCGGCGAATTTATGTTGAAACGAAAAGAACAAAATCGTTTATGTCTGATTAAAACTGTGACTTAACGCCACAATCATGCCTTAATAACAGACTAGAAAATCGGGAAGATGCAATTTAAGCTTTTACAGAGTAAACACAAGGTGTCTTCGACTCTAAACAGAAATCGTTTCAAAATAAAAGTTCGAACCAACATGCAAAACGGTGTTTTTAAACGAATACTTTAATACATATTTCAACGAATATGTCTATATCGGAATAAGAACGTCAGCACTCATTGTATCAGTGATTCTTTTTTTGTAATTAATTGCAAACTAACCATTATTTTGGCCATTCGAAACAGTTCAAACTTGATGGACGTGATGTTGTGACAGTTCTGTGGTTCCTCAGATCCATATCGTTCTTCTCAGCACATTATTCTACACAAAAAGACAAATCTGATCCGCTAAGATCAAAAGATCTGAGGCCGGTATCGGCACTGACGGGAAGCAGAACGTTATTTCTCCATAAGTGAATTTTAAAGATTGACGAAAAACTATCAGATTTGTTCCAGCTGGAAAGCGACAGAGAAAAGGAATAATAATAAGCGCTTAAAGTACATATTTAAAATGTTTAATGTCCATGACTTAAATATTGGCATTCCACTATTCAGATCTTCACATTTCTAAACTGATTTTTACATTAGACAGCTTTTTTTTTTTTTTAATTTGCCTGTTATTCATAAAACTAGCTACTAGCTTCCTAGCTACAGGCTGAACCCTATAGTGGTACCTTATGAGGCCCTGTACCCTATATTGGTAACCCATGAGATCCTGTAACGTATAGTGGTACCCTATAGTGGTACCTTATGAGGTCCTGTACCCTACAGTGGTAACCCAAGAGGTCCTGTACCTTATAGTGGTACCTTATGAGGTCCTGTACCCTATTTTGGTAACCCATGAGGTCCTGTACTCTATAGTGGTACCCTAAGAGGTCCTGTACCCTATAGTGGTACCCCATGAGGTCCTGTACTCTATAGTGGTACCCTAAGAGGTCCTGCACCCCATAGTGGTACCCTATGAGGTCCTGCACCCTATAGTGGTACCCTATGAGGTCCTGCACCCTATAGTAATACCCTATGAATTACTGTACCCTATAGTGGTAGTGGTACCCCATGAGGTCCTGCACATTATAGCGGTACTTTAAGAGGTCATGTACCCTATAGTGGTACCCTAAAATGTCCTGCCCCCTATGAATTCCTGTAAACTATAGTGGTACCCTAAGAGGTCCTGCACCCTATAGTGGTACCCTATGAGTTCCTGTACCCTATAGTGGTACCCTATGAGTTCCTGTACCCTATAGTGCTACCCTATGAAGTCCTGCACCCCATGTTGGAACAGTTGGAAACAACCTTCTTTTCAAGAAAAATAATGCAAGGTTCCCCCATGATCATCTCGTGAACAACATGCTTCAGGAGGAAGGTGTCATATGCATGGACTGGCCTTCACATTCTCCAGACCTGAAGCTGGGGAATCATCCAAAAGAGCTCAGTCATTTGACCCCTTCATTTTGACTTTCTTTTCTGTTTTCTTTTTGAAACTCTCCAAGGCTGCAGTATGAATCATCCTTTCTGCTACAGATCAGCATTGGACTTTGGTTTGTGTTATTTAAGAAATCTATGTCCTTGTATGACTTTTGTTTTCAGAACCCCCGACTTCTCCGGTTGTGCAGTTGTTCATCAGGTCCTTCTACTTCTTTTTATTAAATTTTCAGTTGTTTACCTACTGACCGCATTCGGACGGGTTTTAATACAACAGGGACTAATGCGTACAGGAACTTTTAACGAATATGTCTTTGCGTCAACACTGGGGTAATTAATCAAGTTTAGACTCCACGGGTCTCACTTGTTTGTCCAGAACATCCCACAGAGCACACTGCTATTACCATGAAGGGGTGTACTTTGTAGGTGGCGCAAGTCAAAATAACACTCACATGAATACCAGGACCCAAGGGTTCCCAGCAGGACCTGGAAAGTACACAGAACTATACACTAATAAGGATAATCAAGAGTTATTTGGATGATCAACCATTCCAGGACCCATAAAACCCTTTTGCATGTTAAACTGCTTTCTGAACAGGGCTGACTTTGAATGTTTCAGCGGGGGTTCCTTCAGAGAGGAGTGGACAGCTATAATCCAGGAGGCATTATTCGAATTATAATGAACCAGTTTGGTTTGGAGATCATTGTTATTTTGCTTATAGTCACAGAAAAAAGCTACACACAGTCATAGACTTTTTGGAGATTAGGGGGGGAAGGGTGAAAGGGAACAGACAGGGACAAAAGGGAGGATGCATTAGAATGGAGGAGGAGAGAAAATCATATACTATGTTCAATAAGAAACTCCTCCAATGCACAGAGAGAGAGAGAGAGAGAGAGAGAGAGAGAGAGAGAGCTCTCATTTCCAGCTGATCCCTGGAAGAAAGCAGCACTCGGATCGGCTGCACTCGGATCCTGCTGGTAAGTTCAGCTTTAAGAGGTCATTCTCAATCATTTTTGCATGCCTGCTGCGGAGATAATATAGTAAAGATCTGGCAACCTGGGTTTCTGAACTTCATTACATCAGATCCAATGCGTGTGTGCATGCAGCCTGCAGCTTTGTCCACTCAGAGCGGCTTCCTTTCTTTGAGGACGTGGCTCTTTTTGCCCTTTTCCCTTTTTTCCCTTGCTTAACATCTGTATTTTATGCTGAAGTCAGCACACAATACTTTCCCTCCTGCAGGTCCTCTGGGTTTCCCTCATGAGGAGAAACTGATCAGACTTTAAGGAGATAGCTAAGATCTTCCCTTATTATATAAGGTAAAGAATAAATGAGGCATGTGTGCACGTGCCTGGCTAAAATCACTATAATTTAAATGTTGCTCGCTTCCTTTAGCAGGATTGTCGGGTTTAAAGGACTGATGTTTTCTCACGTAGAAAGAAATCCTGCAGGGTTTTTTTTAGATCAGCAAGAAGGAAGATGAATGGAGCTTGGCAATAAAACAATCCGATCATTTGGGTGTGAATCCCTTCTGCAGCATTCCTAACTATAACAAGCAGAGAACTCAAAACAACAAACCTGCCAACATGCTGAATCATAAAAAAGGAGACCAAAAATCTGCCATGCATGAAAAATGGGGGAGTCAAGCCCGTGATTAAGTCCTATAACTCTGTTAAACACTGCCCATTTGCTCCTTCACACAATTCTTGGTTACACAAAGCCAGATCTTCAGCGTGTGTTATAAAGTTTCCAGCCAACGTTACCAGAATACATTAAGATCATGTAGAGATGGATGGGCCAATAAAAAGGTCTCGTGCAGTTCTTCATAGCGTTACTTAAAAGAGTGACTTTAATAGTGAAAGTTACATTTTACTACTTATATTTTAAGCAAATTACTGACCCATCTAAAGAAAACAAACTGTCTGTAAAGCAACTCAGATATTTCATTTCTTCTTTTTTTACCTTTCCTTTTTTTTAAACCTTTTTCCTTCCTTTCTTCCTTTTTGCAAAGAAAACTTGTCATTCCTTCCTTATTCTGTTCTTTATTGGTTTCTTTGTTTCTTTCTTTTTTAAAAATTCTTTCTCTTTCTTTCTTTCTTTCTTTCTTTCTCATACATGCTGTGCAGCTGCAGTAGATTAACATCAATCTAAAAACACTGAAAAATCGAATTAGTGTTATGACTTATTGCTGTTGCTTTTATCTGGCTCAGCACTCTCTGAACCATTTCCATCTGCATGCTTCTTCTGATCGTTCAAAAAGGTAGGATGGAAAAAAACACAGTGACAACATGTGGTCCAAGGTTTTGATCGAGGAGTTGAGAGGTTGCTGAAGAGGTGAGAGAGGGGACAGAGGAGTGTGCGAGTTAAATTACTGCGAAAAATGACATTAGAACCAAATCTTTCACCTTTCTCTTGAACTTGTTTGTTTATTGTAGCTGCCAAAAGTCTGACTTGAATTTCTGTCCTGTCCAAATGCATTAAGGTCCCAGGCTAATGCATACATTCTGCATTTTCTGGGGTTCTTCAGGGTAAGCATAACCACTCCATGTCTGCTTTGCTTTAACTTTAAGTTTCCCCAAGAAATATTATTCATTTCTACCTGACACCGGGACTGAACTGAAGGGAGGGACACTTTGAGCCTGCCATGGATCCGAAAACTATGGAATGGATGCCGAATAATGACGAATTAAATAATGATTATTTATAAGGAAGATGCAGTTGAATACTCCAAAATCCACCACTGCTAATGCCTGGCTCCAAGTCCTGACCTATTATAGAACACTTATGAACAGCGTTGAACATTCACCCCATACCCCCGTGGACAGAGGAAGAACATACAAAACTCAGGTCTCTGTACTTGTGCACCACCGCATTACAAATAATTAAATATTTTGTTTTGTTTGTCCTTAGGTGAGACCATGCCTGGATTCTGCCTGCCTGCGTTGTTGCTCCTCCCCCTGGTGGCCTCAGTCCCCTCCCCTTCCAGATCGCCACCCAAACTGTGCCGCAGGTGCTGTGATCCCATGGATCCACCGGCTAGTGCCTCCCCTTACCCCTATCAGACGCCAGAGGTTCGCACGTTTATCAACATGACCATTCTCAAAGGTAAGACTCGGATAAGACGTTTGTTTTAAATCCGGAAATCCATGATGAATTACTAATGTATAATAGTAAATACACACTGGGTCATCTGGAGGTTCCTTACCTCCACCGGCACGCTCCGCTATCATTTTTCAGTGGATAATTATGAGGTGCTGTTGTTTGTTTTAGACTGTAGTGCCTAGAACAAACAGCTGTTGGAGTACATGCTCAACTGGGCACGTGTGCATGGGCACGATGGTTCATGCCTACATCACGGCTGCCTCACAGCAAGAAGGTCCAGGGTTCAATCCCAGGGTGGAGTCCTTTCTGTGTGGAGTCTATTTATTTAGCAGACTTATTATTTTTATTTAGAGTGACTTACAGTTAATAAAGTCTTACAACCCAAGCAATTGTGGATTAAGGGTCTTGCTTAGGGACCCAACTGTGGCAGAGGTGGAATTTGAACCCTGGACCTTCTGGTCCATAGCCCAGTACCATAGCCACCAGGCCACCGCCGTCCCGACCTGCACGTCCTCCCCGTGTTGGCGAGGGTTTACTCTGGGTACTCCGGTTTCCTCCCACAGTCCAAAGACATGCGGCCATTCGGTCACTCTACACTGGCATCATTTCGAGGGCATAATGGCCTGTCCGCCTAGATAGCGGGGTGGCATTAAATAATGGCTAAAACACCACTGCAGTGCTGTGACCAGCGACGTCTGCAAGGCGTCTGACAGACTGGTGACCAAGGTGGATAATAATAAGAGGGACATAAAAAATGAGGTACATAAAATAAATAATGCGCAAGCGTGTGAAAACGTTAATAGCTACCTAGCTGGGGAGAACTAATTAGCACATAGCCTATAAGAGAGTGGACCAGCGATAACATTTATCTCAGACGTTTACGTCAAATTGTGAAGAAAATCTGCTTGGAAGAGATGATATGGTTTCTATCACAGCATTGCACGAATCGGAACTTTGTCTTAAGTCATTAGCAGCTCTGGAGGATGATTTGGAAACTTCCTGTAAACCAGGTGAAAACAGCCGTGCAGCGTCAGTCATAGAAACCGACCGAGCAGACCATAGCAATATCAGGCCTGGCAGGAAACTTGCCTATGTGGCAGTAAAGTACAGCAACAACATGTGTGTCATATTTCACACATTACATCACACAATACAGTCCCGACTGCGCTAGGCTTCCCACAGCCTCTCGGTGCTGACTCAGGGTTTTATAAAAAGCTGTGCTGGTGCTTACCTGAAACAACACGGTCACTTGAAATGGCACTCCATATCAAAATCTGAAATGATAAAACAGAAAAATCTGGATCATTACTGGTGAATTTCTTGTAGAAAAGCAGTGAAGCGAAGCAGACCATCAAATGTCTCTGAGCAAATTCGGCTCGGTTCAGCATTTTAGTTAATAGTGCCGCTTACGGTCTTATTTTCTTGATTCACTAAATGAAAAGAGATAAACACAACTACTGCAGGGAACTTAAAATGAATGTCATCAGAGACAAGGGGGAACCAGAGCCCAGGACAAAAACAATAACATTATATTTCGCACAATGTGAGTGTTTCTGTGCTGTTACCCTGTCTGGTTTAAACCTGTCATGGGCAGCTGACTCCCAAAGTTCATCCTAATCTTCATATTCTTCAGATTCTGGTTATTTCACAGGTGGTGAAATCTTAAAGTTGTCAAGCTGACCCAAACAGAAACCAATTTCCAACATAGTTTGCAGGTTTTTTGTGCTCAAACCCATTAAATCTGACAACGTATATTAGGAGGCTGGTGGTGTCTGTATTTTGTCTCTTGGCACAGTTTGTTCCCTCATTTTTAACTTCTGAAACTCAGAAGGTTGGAAGCTCCTGGTGAGGCAGAACATAGACACAGATGAGTCAGACTGAAACAGGAGCCAACAGTCAACAGCAAGGGCTTAATCTCACCAGAGGTGGGATACAAACCAGAGATATCTCAGTGGTATCTCAGTCTTCTACCAAGTATCTGTGTCCCTGTTCTACGTCACTAGGGTCCTCCATAATCCAAGCTTCAGAATGTCTCAGATGTATGGGACTGGCTTGTGGTTTACTTGCTCAACCTGATAACCATCTTTTCCTTTGCTTGTGCTGACAGGAGACAAGGGAGATCGAGGTGAGAGAGGAACTCCTGGCAAGGCAGGACCAGAAGGTCCTCCAGGCTCCAGAGGCCCCTCAGGTCCTAAAGGCACAAAAGGACAGGCCGGAGCCCCAGGAGACGCATGCAAGGTGCAACACTCATCCTTCTCGGTCGGCCGCAAGAAAGCCCTCCACAGCGACGACTATTATCAGGCGCTGCTCTTTGACACCGTCTTCGTCAACAAGGACGACCATTTCAACATGTTCAAAGGCAAATTCTACTGCTACGTCCCGGGCATCTACTTCTTTAACATCAACGTCCACACATGGAACTTCAAGGAGACCTACCTGCACCTGATGAAGAACGAGCAGGAGCAGGTCATCCTGTACACTCAGCCCAGCGACCGGTCCATCATGCAGAGCCAGAGTGTCATGCTCAATCTGGAGCTCAACGATGAAGTCTGGTTGCGCCTGTACAAGCGCGAGCGCGAGAACGCCATCTACAGCGACGATGTTGACATCTACATCACCTTCAACGGCTACCTGGTGGCTCCAGCTGCATAGAATGGATCAGCGGCGGGAATCATGAATTAACGTTTCTCTCAGGAAAAATCGTGCCAGTGGTGTTCTCTGGAATGGAAGAAACAGTCCTACGTTTTTCATTAGGTGCATTTTAGCTGATGTTTTGGTGCTAATCGGGGCTAAACACTTTTGGTTTTGGTACACATCTTGGTACATTCAGAAGTAATGAAAATCTTGGAAGGTCTTAGAAGGATTCTTTGCTGTCGCATATAATTGGTTCGGTCGTAGAGCCATACAGATTAGGAAATACAAAACGCCCTGCTTAGAGGCGTCTTCTGAGCACCACATTGTATGCACAGCATTGGACCAGAAGCATGAAAGGAAACCAGGTCACTTGAATTTTATCTGACCTCCCAGAGCTCCTCATATTTTGACTCGAAAATCCTCCAGGCTTTCATGAGCGGTTGGCCTTGACCAGGTTTTGGAATCTTTACCATTTTACTCTAGGCAGTCCAGCATGACTCAAAGCAGGTCGGTCGACGTGTTTGCTGATGCCAACTGGACCGAATCCCAAAATGCTATTTGCACCACTACAGCCTCAGGCAGCTGCAGCGTCCGGGCAAGTACCACAAAGTCAATCCGTCCTTTAGGTGGTGCAGCGTGAAGGAGAGAAAATAGAACACAGAAGCTCGTATAAAAATCCAGGCAGGTTGCACCAGGTGCAGGTTCTCGCTGATTGATGCCAGCTTGAATGTATATAGTTAGCACTTATGTGAGCCAAAACACTTTAGTACCATTTACAGTACACTTACACACGCACAAAGGCAGATATCGTTTTTCTTATTATTATTGTAGTACCCAGATTGAACCCTTGCAGTTCATCTGAAATTAATGTTGAGCTCTATAGTATATATAAACTCAAAATGTGCACAAGCAGTATTATTTCTCATTTTTAGTTATGGAGGTGCTATCCGGTCAAGTGAGGTCCTTTCTGGACCTGCCCTAGACTGGCATCCTGTCCTGTGCCCTGTTCTTCGGAAAAGGCATCAGACCCTGACCAGGAAAAGCGTGAAGAGCAAACAAAAATAACAGAGCTTTGTTCTGTTTGGACTGAGACTTTGGTTTGGTTTGATTTGGATTCAAGATGCGGTCTAGGCTCCACCCAAAAAGGTTGATTAGGGTTTATGTTTAGCTTTACCTATCCAGCCATCGTAAGTCAGCTTCGTACTGTAAGATTTTTAATCATAGACCAAAAATCGAGTACTGTTCCTAATTCTTTGTTCCTGATTTTTGGAGGGGTCTGCAGCACATAGTAACAGCCTTCAGAAACGGAGATCACATTTACGGCATTTAGCAGACGCCCTTATCCAGAGCGGCTTACGATTAATACAGTCTTACAATCCAAGCAACTATGGTTTAAGGGCCTTGCTCAGGGACCCAGCTGTGGCAGGGGCGGGATTTGAACCCTGGATCTTCTGGTCCGTAGTCCAGTACGTTAACCACTAGGCCACCACAGTTCTGCACAGTATCACATGACACCAAACAGTCTGTCATAGGATTCCACCAAAATCTTATGGGAATCATTTCATAGATTAAGGCTTGTGATGATGTTATAAGAAAGAAATCACAGTCTGTATAAAAGACCTCTGTATTCTCCATAGTAGAGACATCAGTGACTTACAAAATATACAAACAGAATTCAATCCATTGGTGCAAACAGTTTTCAAAGGTTGCGTAGGCAACTGGGTGTTCAGATAAAGCACGACAAAGATGTCAAACATTGACTACAGACAGACTTAGGTTTGTCCGTTGAAATCCTTTACTTGAATATCTGATCTACATCTAGCAAGTGAAGAAAAGAAAACAGTAAAGAAACAGCAGAATCTAGAGAAACAATATCAGGTTGATACCCAAATATGTATGGAAATGTGAACATATATATATATGTATATATACACACACACACACACAACGTTCCCTCGTTTATCGCTCTATATATTGAAGTATTTCTATACTATTTTAGCGGTAGAACTTGCAGAACGTTTGGGTTTCATCGCAGGGCTTGAATGAATTCAGTCTAGAATGAAACTTTCACAAACAGCGAACACAAAACCGCAGATAAAAACTTGTAAAAGTACTCTTGATAAAGTCTGCAAGTAGCGACTCAGGCGGCCGATGCGCTAGTCTTACTTCTCGTTTACGCTAATTACTGTAAATCGTAGTATTTTAGGGCTTATAACATATCTTTATTGTTAGAATTAATATTTTTCAAATATTTTTTTTTATAAATGTTGTGATTTTTTTTAAATGTAAAAGTTTATCAAATACATGTGTATCTTTACGTTAACTATCCCACTCTACGTATGTGCAGATCGAGTTCTGCAAAAACCCACGAAACAGCAAAAATCTGCAATATATTTTTTCCATGAATAGTTTTTGAAAACCCGTGATGCACCGAGTCCGGAAAAGGTGAACCGTGAAGTGGCGAGGGAACCCTGTGTGTGTATATATATATATATATATAAATATATATATATATATATATATATATACACACACAACGTTCCCTCGTTTATCGCTATATTTATTGAAGTATTTCTACACTATTTTAGCGGTAGAACTTGCAGAACGTTTGGGTTTCATCGCAGGGCTTG
>JAUZST010011165.1:0-12057 GCA_034779995.1 Parotocinclus haroldoi | reverse complement strand
AGAGAGACAGAAAGGGGGGGGAGAGAGAGAGAGAGAGAGAGAGAGAGAGAGAGAGAAAGAGGGGAGAGAGAGAGACAGGGGGAGAGAGAGAGAGACAGAAAGGGGGAGAGAGAGAGAGAGAGACAGGGGGAGACGCATCATGTTCAATAAAAGCAGAAAGACCCAAAAACGATCAAACCTAAGAACAAAAGATGGTTACTGACCCTTCGTTACATTCTGCTGTGATTGTTGCACCAAACTCAATTCCGTCTGGCATTAGATATCGTCCATTCATGATTTCACCAGGATTTCCACAGGATTTTTCTAAAAAGAAAATCAACACTCAAGCTTCTCAAAGATAAACTTCAAGAACTGAATGCCGTTATGAAGCGCCATTGCTCTTTATGACAGATTAGAACGTTACGGCTTCACCTCCACAACTCTGTGATAGAAAGAAAAAAAACCGCGAGAACCAGGCTTACTTTTGCATTCCAGCTGTGGCTTCGTCCACTGGTCTCCAGAGCAGGTTATAAATCTGGAAGCCACTAAATTGATGGGCAGATATCCTAAGGCACATTTCACTTTTGCTTTCTCTCCGTCAGCGTAAGAATCTTTAACCGATTCCTCAGACAGAATAACGTTCCCACTGAAAAGGGGCTTTACGCAGTCTCCTGAAAAGATCAAAACAAATCGAAACGCAAATTAGAACACACTCCAGACCAGGATGTCCCGATCCAATGCACGGCATCAGTTTCAGTCTATTTTATTTAATACTCGCAGCGTGGAACGCGAACTAAGCTTTGATCAGTAGGACATTTTGATAGCCTTACTCCACACTGGCAGCTGCTGGAAAATAAAATGTCCGACAACAGAGTCTGCGTCTCAAATTTGCCATTTCTGTGCCTGTCCTGGCCCAGTGACAAAATGTGGTGACCAAACCTTGTTCCTCTTCTCTAAAATGACACATTCTGTGGTATCGGCCTAAGAAACTGTCATCAACACCAAGAAAAGATACGTTCCAGCCTCTAACCGTATCCCTTAGATACTTCGGCAAACACACCGACGTGCCCGCGTTACTGAGAACGGTCCATCGGACCGAAAACCAGGCAACCCTCTACACTCTCACCAGCAACCCATACCAACGGCACAGAACGCAGTGGTGTTTTTTTTAGTTTTTTTTTCTTCAAATGACGGGTGGAGGCGTGCTTCCAAATAGCTGTTCAAGCTCAAAACAGACTACCTCCCCACCTAGAAGTTCTACCGCAGGCTTAATAAGCGTAACGCCTGGTCACAACCTTTAGAAACGCACTACGGGGTCGGGTACCAGCACCACAAGCAATGCCATGCCAACGGAATGGAAACGATACTAGAAGACACTCATAGTAGGTCGTTGATGGTCCAATTGTGGTCCTCAGTCATATGTTTGTGGGCAGGAGAGCCGCCAAATGTACGCATTTGGCATTGTAAAATATGAAGAACACCGAGTGATGGTCTTGCCAGTGGCACTAAGAACTCCAACCAATATCGGACTATTGGTGGTCCATTACCATCGATCGATGGTAGAAGGTGCCTCCAAGTGGGACTGCCTTCCAAAAACATATTCTGTGGTAAAAAAAATAAATAAAAGCTCTCATAAACAATTAAATAAGCTTGCCAGCAACACACACACACACCACCACCACCATGTCAGTGTTACTAAGATTAGTTATATATCGCAAAGCTGTACATATTATTGTAACAGACCGACTACATTAGCCAGACATAACCTGTTCCTATTTCTGCGCCACCAGACGATGTTCTAACGTGACACTGGTCCAATCCAAAGCTATCCAAGCAGCAAAAACAACTTAGGATATGATCGGTACCAAACTAAAACAGCCTCGGAACGCTTCTTTGTGCTTAAATAAACGATTGCGGCATGAAAAGCAAACAAGGCTCACCTCCTACTTGTACCGCATTGATAAGACACAGAAGGAAGGTCGGCAGCCAGCAGCACACGGGGCTCTTCCGCACCATCTCGTTTCCAAACTCCGGCTTTGGAGCAACTCCGGACAGCTGCAGCAATTATAACAACGTTAGCTCACTGCTGAAATAATAACAGGAAGCTAGCAGATTAGCCAGCTAACGCGTCGGTGCGTTAGGCGAAAACAAAGTAACAGCCGCGACATTTGTACTTATTGGCATTATAACCTGATTACATAATGACCATTATATCACCTAATATTATCTTATATCTAATATTTTCTAGCTTTACAGTAAGAGGGGTTGTAATGCTACGCTAAGAAGGCTAAGAGCTGTGGTAGGTTCAAGTGCTCCAGGTTTCAGGTTCCTGATCAGGATCTTGAGAGAAGTTTTGAGAGAAGTTTTTTTTAATTTTACATATACGATATGTGTGTGTTGAAATAGTTCAGTGTGTTACGGAGGCGGCTGTCCGGTTAACAACCGATATAGATTGAGTCTTCATGAAATTTTGACTAAACTGTGACGAAACGTACTCGAAAATCCGAGAGTCTTCATGGAATCTAGCACCGTGAATATAGTATTAATATGATCTACACCTATAAGGACTTTATTAGGTTAGGATTAAAGAAGAAACTTAGTCAGGAACACGAGGTGCCTTCAACCGTGAGCGTATTTAGATCACTGATAAGACCTAATGTTATTTATGCTTTTTAAAAACAGTTTATTCAGTCTGTGTGTTACTACGAAAGGTTGCGAAAGCGTCACGAGACTTAAACAGCTAACAAACAGCAGTTCCAAGTCATCTAAGGCAAATGTATTAATTAGGAGTGAAATTAGGAGATACTTCAAAAGGAAATTTGGAAGTTTGATTGGGGATATTTCATTTTGCAGTGTCCCCTAATCTTTGTGAGCACTATACAAATATTTTAAAATGCTAAACTATATATTATATACAGTCTAATAATATGAACCACAATTCCTCAGGCTTTCTAAGATAAGCACTAGGAACTTAATCAGTAACTTGTTTAGAGACTCTGTTGGTATTTAACCTGAAACGGGTCCCAGAACAAAAGTTTGCATTTAGTCAGAAATCAAGAACATGAAAAGCGAGCGTAGCCACGTCTTACCTTTTTTCCAGTGAATCTGGTCGCAGTGTTTACAGTCACAACTACACCAGAATAGCAGGAAATCCCAGGCTGATTTTGTAGGTGGGATGTAGAATTACGACTTACTCACTGATGATTTATGGTGTTTATGTGAGTCACATAGATTTCACATATTGATAGGGCCCACAAAACAATAAAAGTATTCTAAACCTTATTAGCCAATAGCACATAATAGACATAGTTGGCTGATTGTCTGGGACGGTTTCTGTTGGCCAATGCTAGTGTCCTGTTGCGGTAAACTGGCCGGAAGAAGTTGCAGAGGTTTAAACTGACAAGGAGCACCATTTTGGCGTTCATGATTTACTCTGGAGCGCTTTACTATTAAAGTTGTTAAAAATGGATTGACTTCTCTTGGCTGATGTGGGTTTTCAAACTGGTTGAAATTGCTCAGGCAATCTTAAAGAAGTGAAATACTCAAAACGAAGCTTTGCCAGATGACTTAATCTATTAAATAGTTCAGCTCCAAGTGGTGTACAGTCTTCTCAAAATCGCCCCTAGGTGTGAGTGCATGTGAAGTGGTGGCTCTGCCAATTCAGATGTTCAGCTTCAAGGCATCTGGACCTTCTTCTGAGCTCATAGACGACCGGAGACGTACGGTCTCTGCGAGGTCAGATCTCATTGTTTTACAGTCCCGTCCCAATGTTGGCGCAATAACCATTCAACACCAGAGCAAATCGCCCAGTTTTTTCTCCCACAGAAGTCTGAAGACCCATCTCTTCAAGCAAAACCTTGGATGGTCGCCCGCACTTTTGTTCTAATTCTCCTGGTTTTTGCACGTTTGTGCGTCATAAGGTTTACGCTCTTAGCAGTTATTGTAGGTGCGTTTAGGACTTTAAACTCTTAAAAGGTTTCTAATCTCCATCAGTAAGCTCACATGAGGCCTGCTCTTGGAGCAATGAGCGTTTGTCGTTGCATTTAAAGTCATAACCACGCTTCTTCTGCGTTCTGACTGGTCAGCTCACAGAACCAGACTTCTGGCCTGGTATTTCAGCAGGCCTAAATAAAACTCCAATCTGCTTGGCAACTTGAACTGTTTATTCAAGTTTATTCTGTTCACGAGCTTCTTAAGTTGCTCTGAATAAGAGCCTGTTCCAAATTATTAAATGGAAATCCCAGTTCTGAGTCACCGTTGGGCCCTTGATCAAGCCCCTCAACCTGATTGGATAAGAGCGTCTGCTGAATGCTGTCATGGGTAAATATAGTGGGTGGAAAAAGGAAACAGGCCCCTACTGGGAGCAGAACTGGGTCCATTGTGATGGATTTGGGACATGTTTGCTTTTTACGAAGAGCATTTTAAACATTTTAGACGTTCCACGTGTGGAATACGGACTCATCGAGAACGACTTTGAGCTTTGACCCGTGGGGTCCGGAGCTTACGTTGTGAGTAGGGAGCTGCGATTTACACTCAACTTTCCAACATCGTACACTATTGGTTTGAAAGACTCAATTCTGTAAAACGAATTCTGTGAGCAGAGCTGGTTTGAGTAACAACGGTTGGTGAGAATGCAGCGGAAAAGGCTCGTCCGCCACGGACGCTCTCAATAAACGTCTGGCTTCCTGTTCTTTCAAGGGTGCGGCTTGGTGGAGGTATGATGTCAGCACATTGTTTCAGTGGCAGGGAGGTTAATAAAATACACTGGCTATTATTTAGGCCAGGTCCTAGAGCCTTTTTTGAAACACATTAGACCTTTTTAAGAGTCTTAAAACTTGGAATTTAGATCCACTTAGCTGGGTTGTTTAACCTTTTTTTTTTTTTTTTTTTTTGGATGCGTAATGGGTGATTTAAACCAAACAAGGCAATAACATTCAACTTTTCCCTCACTGTCAGACAAGAACGCTTTTATTTATTAGCCAGTTTCCAAAATACTTTTTTTTTTTTAAATTGAAAATGGCATCCACTTCAGAAAAGTTTCCTTTTAAGTCACAAGGAAAGACTTTCCCACTTCTTGCACAGATCTCTCCAGCTGCTTGGTCGCTTCTCTGATGATCGTTCTCCTTAATAACTCACCTTTCGTGATTATTTCTTTCCCCAGGCTTGTTTTGGTAGCTTCTTTGGTCTTCATGGTCCCCCAAAGGCCAATACATTTACATTGCCAGCATTTAGCAGACGCCCTTATCCACAATTAATACATTAATTCTTACATTTTAAGCAATTGTTGGTTAAGGGTCTTGCTCAAGGACCCAACTGTGGCAGCTTGGCAGAGGTGGGATTCGAACCCTGGACCTTCTGCTCCAGAGTCCAGTACCTTAACCGCTAGGCTACCACAGGCCATTTATAACATTACTAAGGGTCAGTAGTTTGAAATTTGAAGTGCAAATAAGGAAGGTGAAAGTAAAAATGCACTAAAAACAATTCAGTTTTGACTATATTCTGTGATAAGAACGATAGAAATGATCACCCTTAACACAAACGTACATTCACAGGCAGCAACAAGCAGTTGCGTTGCGTATGAAAATAGGAAGTGCTGGGTTTTTTCCCCTTCTCTGCTACACTCATTTTCAATCACTGCTTGATGGTTGATGCAACGTGAAGGGCCCGTCGGTGCCACCTTGGTCATGCAGAGCACAATGTCTGATGAAAATATAATGAGCTCTCGTCACCCTGATTGACAGAGCGACAGAGACTCGGGCGTCCTCTTGAGTCGCATTTGTTTACGAGCATTACAAATCTGGAGGCGACGGCTGCCTCGGTAATAACTCTGTGGTGAGTTGTCAAATGCTTTCACCTGGTAAGTGGTGCTGAATTGAGCTTCTAATGTGGCACTCCTCCCCGAGGACTCGAGGAGCGAGAAACATTTTACGCCCACTGTAGACTTGGCACTTCTGCTGGCACACACGGAGACAGATTGCCTTGTGCTTATCACAGCTTGTTGGGTGCAATGACAGCACCGAACAGCAGTTTCATTTTAGACGGTGCGCAGTTAGCACTGTGACACGGAGAGAGAGAAATTGAGATGCCATGTAAACATTCACAGAGGAATGTTTCTCCTTCTGTTTGTACCACAAGCTGGCAAATAGCACAGCTTAATCTAGCAGGACATGAACTTTCAGAATGCGAGCCACGGCAGGTTCATCTCTATAGCACACTGCATACACGAGGCAATTCAATGTGCTTTTCAAATACAAATACTTGGGGAGTAACGACGCATGGCTGTGCGTAGAGATTGGCGATGCCACGCGGCCTGTGTAGGGTAGTAGGGTATAAGTTAAGGGGGAAAAAAAATCTGCCAACGTGTGTGGTTTTGTTTTTTACTCACTCTGCTATAGCTCAAAAGTACTAAATCTGGAAAACGAGCACTCAGAAACGCTCGGAACTTTAGCTTAACTTGTAGAGAGACGGCCTAATTTTCTATGTGTGAAAAGTTGATCTGTTGTAAAAGGACATTTCACCAGCATCTGTGCTTCAGCACTGTACCAGGGTCCACCCACTGCCGTCTCCTAGTGCTGCGTTAGCTGGGAGAGTCTAAAAGTCTAAAGTAAAGATAGGTTTACATGGTCTAATGTACTTAAATTATATCAAAGGAAAAGATCAATAATGGTCAATGTCCCTCAGATCTCCTACTGCTGAAATGATGAACCTGTGATTCAAAGGGAGAGTAATCATTTTTGTACGTTATGCTTTTTATTCATATTAAACCTATTTTTTATCTTTCTTATGCATCTTACTTTCCGTTTGAACCACATGTTCAGCATTTCAGAAGCAGAGATTACCTTTCACCAGCAGTAACTTAGAAAAGCTGTTTCTCCTAGGTCACTACTTTAAAACATTAAGCTTTTTATTGATAATACGTTTAATATGCTTGTAGTCCCGACATATTAGCACGTGCCAGCACATCCTCACCATGTGTAAAGTGTACGTATTAACCGTAAGTGTCATTAGGCATGACTGCACTTGAATTCATGTATCGACACAAAAAAAAGTATACTAAATTACTCCTAATAAGCATTAATTTATTTACAGCCTATTATTCTTGCCCGTTTTTGAAATCATGCATCCGCACTACTGGAGGGAAACACAAACATGCAGACAGCCTGAATCATAACCTACAATGTACACGATCTGAGATCTGTGAACTCGCTATCGTGAATCGAATTGTGAGAGGAGAGTATCATCACACGCCTGAAAATACATAAAAACGTACTGATTTAAATTTATTTCAATTTAAGGAGCACAGTTAATGGTCTGCACTTCTTTGTTTTGTAGCAGCATATGGAAACGTAATTTCAGTGCTTAAATGCTATTTATTTTAAAGACCTTTTAGTGATGATAATAATAATAATAATAATAATAATAAAACCCTGTAATTAGACCACCTGATAATCACTGCTCACCTCCTTCTTTAGGGCTCTGATATTGGGATGTTGCACAGGGCAGACAAAACTCACCGAGTATGAAGCGGCCAAAAAAAAAAAAGTCGATCAAAAGTGGAGTGCAATATAAACGCCCTGAATGTTAAGATTTACATAATCGAAGCATTTTTGTCATGATAGCACGATCAGCAGACATCACAAGAAGCACACATGGCTAGTTATAAAATAAAAAGTAAACATATTTTCTCTTTCTGTTTTGGTTTTACACGTCCATCTGGTCTTGCACTACCTGCAGCTCGAGGTAAGTGAGGCTATGATTCTAGATTTCTCACATAGCGCTTAAAAATATGTAAGAGAACAAGAACCTCATAAACTCCTAATTAATATGTAAATGAACTATACGCAAAGCTGTTTGTCCGCCGTCAAACTTAAGTGTCACCTTTCTCTAATTGAATTGTTTTTGCATACATTTACATTACATTCAGTCATTTGTTCAATCAGTTGGCGCCACGATGCAAGTACTTGAAGATCTTTAAACCTTCATTACCAGTCACTAGATACTAATGCATGCTCAGACACTAACAAGCAAGCTCTCCGTTTGACGCTGAAGGGCACATGGTAATAGCTTGGGTATAACTTGACAAAAATACAAAAAAACAAAAATGCTGAAATGATAGAAGTACTGTATTGTTTGAAGAAATGCGTTTTAGACTTCTGTAGTAGGAAGACTAGTGTGAGAAGCTCATTCTACCAATAAGGACCCTGTACACTAAAACAGAGATCTGATCTTGCCGGCATCGTTTGATCTCAGAGACAAGCCTGAAGTTAGAATAGAGGCATGTTGAGCAAACATATATAAATAATAGGCCCGTGCCAAAAAAGATCGGTGCAACAATGTATTGCAAAGTTATTTTCACCATATACTACATCGATTTCCGGCTCAAAATGACATACTGGAGTGTTAATGGGGTGTACACTAAAATCCCCGTTCTTGTACAGTATTTCGACTTGATTTGTTAGCCGATTTATCAATGTGATGTGATGTACTAAAATGACTGAGACTGTTTTTATATTTTCAGTGAGCTGTACGGAACATCATGATACAATCGTATCGTTACCCATGCATCATAATGCATACCGTATCATGAAGTCCTTTCCAATATTTACCCCCTAGTAAAAGGGCCTTTCCTTTGAGGCCTGTAAAACGAGACAAGAATTATGAATTTGATCCTGGCTGGAACAGCAAACCAGCGGAGTGATCAACGTAAAGAGTTACAAGATAATTATTTGCTAGTGATCCAAACTGGTAGCAGCGTTCACATCCAAATATGCGCTAATGGACTGAGCTATGGTAACACTGGAAACCATTTAAAGACAGTGAACTTATTACTATGCTCTAAAAACCGTTTAGAGATGATTTGAGCTTAGCGACATGGTGTGTTATCCTGTTGGAAGTGGTCATCAGACAGTATGCTGTGGTCATAGTGGAATGAACATGGTCAGACAATATACACAGGTAGCTTGTGGCTTGTGACAGTGTTTAGTTGGTATGAAGGGGCCCAAAGTGTGTCAAGAAGAACACCCCCCACAGCATTACTCCACCAGCGCCAGGCTCAATTGTTTATACAAGGCAGGGAGGACACATGCTTTCATGTTCCACGTTAATATTCTGGTTTTCCAATCGTCCACTTTTGCCCAGCCGGTATGAACTGTCTCTTGTTAGCAGGTAGGCGTGGCACCTGGTGTTGTCTTCTCCTACTGTGGCTCACTTGCTTTAAGTTTTGGAGCTGATAATTCAGTGACGCTCTTTTGCATACCTCGGTTGTAATAAGAAATGAGTCCTTTACCTCTTTTCTCTGGCATCATCTCTTTTCATTTTATCCCAGAGAACTGCCGTCACTGGATGTTTTTTTTTTCTTTTCAGACCATTCTTTGTAAACCATAGTGAAAAATCTCAATAGATCACCAGTTTCTGAAGTATTGCGCCAAGACCAGCCGCCTAGGATCATCCAAGTCATTTTCTTTTTCCCGTTCTGATGACCTGATCTTCAGCAGGTCATCTTGACCATGTCCACATGCCTGTTCACAAAATAATTTTGCTACCACCTGGATTCACAGTAGACATTATTTCCTATGGGTGCTTGGATTTCAACCAGAATGTTAAATCTTGACTATAAAACCTCTTTGCCACATGGCATCAGATTCAGGAGAGGCTTCTGTCTTGCTACCCTGCCACGCAAACCAACTTTGTGTGAAGCTTGTGAGATTGTTGTCATATGACCAGTCTGTACCTTAAAGATTTCTCCTTTTTAAAGTCCTTTAACATTGTCAGTTACGTCTTGGTGGCTTCCCTGATCAATATCCTCCTGGCTTTGACTTTCAGTTTGGAGGGATGGCCCAATTTAGGCAAATTGCTTGTGGTACCACATTATTTCCCAATTTGTTAAGAACACTCCGAAGATAGACGGTTAAACAATACTCCGAAGGGTAGTTAGAGCTTCTGAAATCTTTTTGCAGCTTTCTTCTAATTATCCTTTCTGCAGCTTTGTCCCACAGCACTTATGAAAGAACCTCTACAATCACGGTGAATTCTTTGTCCATCCCCATGCACCACTGTTAGTGAAATCCTCAAGGTAAAACCATTTTTTGCTGAACTGATCGAAGCCAATGAAATGAATGCCAGGTAGGAGCTAGTTATTCTGAAGCATGATCTGGAAAGTCGTATCTGAGAAAGTTTATACTGGTTACTCTACAAACTTTACTAATCAGATTTGACTAAATCGGAGCTTTTTAAAAGGTTATTTTTACTCTGTTAAGGGTTATAAAGTGGAAATACACATGGGGAAAGTTAGATTACATTTATTATATGTATAATCTTACTACAGACTGTGCATGGGGTTTTCATAATAGGCTTAAGGACCCACTGCAACCTTCACCAGGAGAAAGTGGTTACTGAAGAGGAGTAATTACTGAGCCACTAGGTGCCATTTCAGAAGTGGAAGAAAACGAATCTAGTGTAATCTAAAGCAAATGCGAGAGAAGCTGCGAATGGACTAGGAAACATCTGTAACTCTTCCGATCCAATTTATTTCACTACGCTCTAGTAACACTATGGCAGCATCTTTAGGTTTCAGATTCCTCGCTGTAAATGTTCACCACTAGTGCAGCTTTAGATCAATACAGTGCCACCAGTGACCAATGCAGCTTTCAAAAGAGTAACATACCTCTAAAGTGTTGTAGGACAGAGGCTTTCCCTTATATGAACATCCTGCCCACGCCACAATTAATCGGCAGTCCTGGTAAAGATTAATAAAACATCATTATAAGAATCATTCTTCATCAAAGATTACTTAATGCTGTTCAGTGTAAACACACACACACACAACTTACAAAGGCTACCCTACAATCTCTATTAACATATCAGTGCAGTTAAACAGGTTGTGTTGATAGAGGTGTCATTCTCTATGTTAGGTGATTCTTCAGTTAGGGGAACATTTACATTACTCAGGCTAAAATTTAAATTCATGTTAGAAGTTATTATTAAATTTATTATGGAAATAAATGGTTTTATAGACGTAGGTACTGTATTAAAATCACTTATTATATCACAGAGAAAATAGGCACCATCATTTGAAAAATTATGCTTAAGGCCATTAAGGCCCCACACACACACACACACACACACGGGCACAAACACACATAAAAACACACGCACACACGCACACATGCACACATGCACACATGCACACATGCACACATGCACACACGCACACACGCACACATGCACACACACACGCACAGACGAAAATCCATGATCTTTTTTTCCAGAAAAAGTGTATCATTACCATCACATAAAATTATTATTTTCTATTATCACTTAATTATCACTTTATAATTACATATTTAAATCCTATATGAGCTTAGTTGTGGGCATCATTACTCCTTTACTTCCTTACTTCCTCACAGCAAGTAAACATTATCTTATAATAATACAAACTAAATTACTACATTCAATTCAATTCAACGTACAGTTTCATTTTTTCAAAAATTACACATGATAAAAAAAAACGCCCCAACTGAAGAACAATAATTACAAAGACACAATATGCATGTCTGTATGTATTAGTGTAACGCGAGTAGTTAATGGTGGACAAGTGATTAGAGCATCAACGGTTGTGGAGCCTGGAAGGTTAACGAGGACAGCAACGACCCATAACTGTTCATTTAGCATTACTTGACAGTCTGGATGGAGAGATATTTTATGGCAGTTGTTCATTAGAATTTCTTAAGTATAAAGTTGGACTGTGTGTGTGTGTGAGTGAGTGAGTGAGTGAGTGAGTGAGTGAGTGAGTGAGTGAGTGAGACAGAGACACACAGAGAGAGAGAGAACGAGAGAGACAGACAGAGAGAGAGAGAGACAGAGAGAGAGAGAGAGACAGAGAGAGAGAGAGACAGATAGAGACAGAGAGAGAAACAGAGAGAGACAGAGAGAGAGAGAGAGACAGAGACAGAGAGAGAAACAGAGAGAGAGAGAGAGAGAGAGAGTGAGTGAGAGAGAGAGAGGGACAGAGACAGAGAGAGAAACAGAGAGAGAGAGAGAGAGAGAGACAGAGGGAGAGATAGAGAGAGAGAAACAGAG
>JAUZST010011164.1:0-12057 GCA_034779995.1 Parotocinclus haroldoi | reverse complement strand
TATATATATATATATATATATATATATATATATATATATATATATATATCAATTATAATTTAAATTTAGCAGCCTAGGCAAGATTTACTGAGACTTCTGTCTCAGTCTTTTGTCTTCTGTCTTACATTTGCTTGTGAGGTAATGTTCAGATTCGTAACCAAACCTGTAGCACCCCAATAGTTTTATATTTACTAAAAGAGAATCGCCCACACTCACCTAAAATCCTATCTCTATTAAAATAGAAGTCTTGACAATGATACAGATAAAAAAAAATAATAAAATGATCAAATTGCTAATCACTTACACTGCATTTAGTGCAAAAACACAGCCTGGATTTGCAATGACTTGTTTTTAAGATACGAAATAATCTTTTTATAATATAAATAAATAAAAAAGAAACCTTCCCTGAGCACGGAGGTCAGTGAAGGCACTTTGTTTGTTTAAAATGGGTGTCATTGATTTGCTAGTCAGGAAAGCTAGATTTATTTTTCTGTTTGATCTCATTACATATTAGTCACTGTATGATTTTAGTTGTATGAAGTTTCGCTTATTAATTGCACACAGAGAAGAACAAAGCTCGCTGAGCAAAGTTATTTTTAATTAAAGCTGAGGCTTGGCAGGAAGCAAGTTTATTGCGTGCATTTTTGTCCTTGTTTCATCTTAATGAAATGAGCAACTTTCCTTTTGCATTGGGAGACTTTCCTTTCTTCGTCACTTTCACTTCCAAATCAGATTTTTAAATCCTTGCTTTTTGAAAGTTGCAGATTTTCTATTGGAATTACTTCCCCTACGCTTTGCATCGGACTGACATCAAACAGCGTTTGCCCCATCTGCTCCTGCTGCGGTGTTGGCTGGAAGAATTTATATTGCTGCTGCTTTGTGAGTCAGTATTTTTTTTTTCTTACTTTTTACTAAAACCCACTGGGTAGCATTAAAGGGAATAATTTAGGTTTGCGGTCAAATCTAAGTAAGAATACAAGCACCTGGAGCATGGACTGGGCTACGTCCTGGTTTGCTTGGGTTTGTGAAATAGAGACATTATTCTAAGAATGAAAGACTGTAAAAGACTGTAGAAGATCACAGATTTGAAGATATAAATAAAGAAAATTCAGAGGAAGGATTAGTGACCAAGGTCAGTGAGCTTGTGAACTTAACATCATTTAACACAATGATTTACTCCGGGCAGCACGGTAGGTAGCACCACTGCCTCACAGCAAGAAGGTCCCGGGTTCAATCCCAGGGCGATGCGGCCTGGGCCCTTTTTGTGTGGAGTCTGCATGTCCTCCCTGTGTCTGTATGGGTTTACTTCAGGTACTCCAATTTCTTCCCAAAGACATGCGCACTTATCATATCCATTTATCTTTTTTTTCTCTATACTGCCCTGCTTGTTTCTGAAATGTTTTCGCTGTAATCAGATGTGGCTGTGAGATGTGCCTCTGACCGTTCTACTTCAATCTCCTACTGAAGCTGTCTCATGAAGTACATACTAGAGCATGGAGTATGCCTTAAGCTAAAGCTGTTAAACTATCCCCAAGGGCATATGTTAAACATTACTATTATAACAACCAAAAGCTTTACTTAAATAACACTGACAGCATTTAGTACACGCTCTCTTGTCTCTTTCTAAGGACAGCTCTCACAACCGTCTGTGCCTGAGAGTTACTAAACTATCAATTGCATCTCATTTGAGTAATAAAACAACTCTCTTTGACTTTTCATTCTCATTTTTGGTGATCTGGTTTACTAAACCAATCACATAAATTTTTTAATATCCCCTACATTTTGGGAGAAAAAACAGTTTAATCAGATTTCCTATCACGTTTATGCTTTACTACAATTTGGACGACAAGCCATAAACAGAGATGATAAAACAGAGTTAAGACTGTTAGCTAGCAACATGGTCATCATGTCAGCTGTGAGGAGTTATTTTAAGCTCAAGGATGATTAAAAAAATAAAAAAACACCAGTGTTTTCAAGAGTTGATAGCAGCATATCGGTCTGATATCGGTATCGCCAGATATTTAAGTTTGCAGTATCAGTATCGGTATTGGGCATAACAAATGGTATCGAGCCAGCCCTATATATATATATATATATACACACTATATTGCCAGAAATATTTGCTTACCCATCGAAATGATCTGAATCAGGTTTTCCAATCACTTCCATGGCGACAGGTGTATAAAATTAATCACCTAGTCATGCACACTGTTTTTACATGCAGACTGTATTTGTGAACGAATGGGTCGCTCTCAGGAGCTCAGTGAATTCCAGCGTGGAACTGTGATAGGACGCCACCTAAGAAAATGAAAGTGTTTGGGAATGACAGCAACTCAGCCACGAAGTGTTAGGCCATGTAAACGGAGCGGGGTCAGCGGATGCTGAAGGGCATAGTGCGAAAAGGTCGCCATTTTTCAGCAGAATCAATCACTACAGACCTCCAAATTTTATGTGGCCTTCAGATTAGCTCAAGAACAGTGCAGAGAGAGCTTCAAGGAATGGGTTTCCTTGGCTATGCAGCTGCATCCAAGCCATACATTACCAAGTGCAATGCAAAGCGTTGGATGCAGTGGTGTAAAGCACGCCACCACTGGACTCTAGAGCAGTGGAGGTGTGTTCTCTGGGGAGAGGAATCGTGCTTCTCCATCTGGTATATGGAAGAGCCTGGGTTTGGAGGTTTCCAGGAGAACAGTACTTGTCTGACTGCACTATGGTTTGGGGTTCTTCTTCAGAAGCTGGGCTTGGACCCTTAGTGTCAGTGAAAGGAATTCTGAATGCTTCAGCATACCAGGACATTTTAAACAATTCTATGCTCCCAGCTTTGTGGGAACAGTTTGGAGCTGGCCCCTTCCCCTTCCAACATGACTGTGAACCAGTGCACAAAGCACGAACCATAAAGACATGGATGGCAGAATCGGGTGTGGATGAACTTGACTGTCCTGACCTTTACCTGAGAGAACACCTTTGGGATGAATTAGAGTGGAGACTGAGAGCCAGGTCCTCTCGTCCAACATCAGTATGGTCAAAAATCCCAATAAACACACTCCTAAACCTTGTGTACAGCCTTCCCAGAAGAGTTGTGTATGTGATGTGTGTGTTTGTGTGTACACTGCTCCTAATATATATATATATATATAGGTTTGGTACATCCATGCTACGTCTCGTATTTTATCACAATGTACACATTTGTGAAAAATCCCACTTCTCAGGAAAGTTGAAAATTTGCACCCACAGCGCTCTCTGGCCCGCAGATGACACAGATAACTTACCCATAAGTTTTTGTTTACTTTGTTCCCAGGAGGATGTCCACAGGATCCTATATCCCAAAATCTCACAGGCCCATTTTCAATCCATCATTCTGTAGTAACCCTTAAAAGCAATCCTCAAAACCGAGCCTGGCTTGCTCTTTCATCACTGAGTCAGACCATGGACGCTAACCTTGCTATACTGTCCACCAAACCCGTCGTTCACCCTTTAAATTGGTTATTGATTCCTCATTTTTCTCCCTACTATTGTCCTGTCCCCTACCAGTTGCATGCAATGCCCCTTAAGGAATGCACTAATTCAACTATTAACCTTTTCCCTCATAAATAATAACCATCACTTGTAATGCACTGAGCTTTATAAAGCAGCATTTTCTATTTCTATTTATTTTCTATTTCATTTCTTTTCTTTACTCAGCTTTCATTTCTACCAAGCTCTCAGTATTCAGCTACAGCTAAAAGACACCAGCTCCGGACACTAGGGATTATTTTTTTCGGTGGGGGTTGGTTGGGGGTATGGGCTGCTCCCATTACTGCAGGAATCTTTTATTTTAAGCTCCAGACCTAATTACACAAGAGAGCAGAAATTTGTCATAACAGGCAGACAGGTACAGACTGACGCCTGTGTCTAAACATTTTGTTTCCTGTAACCTTTATTCTGAAGGTGAACTTGTGTGTGGTTGAGTGGGCAAAGCGGGTGTGTGTAGTTATTCATGAGCCAGGTCTCCCCTGTGGATTATAGTACAATCCATCTGTGAATTGTTGAGCTTGTAACCTAATGGTTTTTTAGTGCGGTTGCATTCAGATACGTGTGCAGTGTGCCAACAGGATGAATAAGATGCTATAACAGTTACTAAAGGTGTGTGCTAAAATGAATTGATTGCTACATTTTTATTCAGCTGTTCAGATGTATCCATATTATAACCATCATAAAAATAAATGAATTTATTAAAATGCATTAATTGATTACAATGCAATTAATACCATAGTAGCCATAAATACTATTTTATACGATTTTCTAATAATAAAAGTAGTCATCAGAAACTTGCTTAGGTACAACCAACCGCCTCGCAGTACACACACCAGGCTAACTGGGCCCTCTAGTTGTTAACTCTTTTTAAGAAATGAAAGCTTTAATGATACCAGTATGGTAGTCTTGTTAGACAAATAATTCAACATTGCTGGGATGCTTTCAAAGATCTTTTCAAAGACAGTTAAGAGTTTTTTTTATCTGTTCCTGAGAGTTATGTTGACAGCATTACTAAGATGTTGGAATAATCTGGTACCACGAACATTTTGGGCCGTAGCTCCAAACTGTCTTCTTTTGCCCTTTTGATGAACTTATGTTTAAAAAACATCCAAAGGCTTACATGTATTTATAAACTACACTGCTTACAAAAATTAGAAGATAGTTCATTCATTTCATCAATTTTGTGAGCAGTATATATAGACAGTTTGGTACCAGCCTTTCTATCTATTTAGCTCGGCTTTTTCAGCAAAACTGACTTTTAGCACATTTGTGCTAGTGGGGTGTAGGGAATAACCCAGTGTCTTTTAACACAACCCATTTATGGTTTCCATTTCAAATAAGTCAGTTAATCAACTTTCTGTCCTGCTGACCTTAATCAAAGCCCACAGATAATTGATTTGCCAACTTGGATTGAGAACTTGGTTGGTTTGCACAGAATCTTGACCTCATCTTCATCAGACACCTTGAATATGTACTGGAATGCCAAAAGTAAGACAGGACTTATTGTCTAACCGTACAAGATGATCTCACAGTCATGATCCAAACCCAGTGGAAAGCCCTCTTAGAGAATGCTGAATGAAGGGACAAACTCCATACCAATAGTCCGGTTCTTGATGTTTTCGGATGTTTGTGTGTGTGTGTGTGTGTGTGTGTGTGTGTGTGTGTGTGTGTGTGTGTGTGTGAGCTAGTAAATAATTTTACATACAGCATTTAACTTTTTTAAAATGCATACAACCCCTTAAACACCAAACCAGTAATTCTGTTACTGCGTTATTTCAGCCTGATCTGAATGGAATTAAAAATGTATCTAATGGACTATGATGGAATTAGGTAAAAAAAAAAAGGAATTAAAGTAAATGAACATGATGAATATGAAAATAAGTGATTGAAATGAAATTCAATGATACAGACAAGTAGACGCAAATCAAAGAAATGATACTAAAATCCAAATCTTCCAGAAATGCTCACTCTGGCTCCTGCCTACCCTACCTGCACCAAATAGCCCTGAACTTAGTAGAGAAATGCAGCAATGGGTAATTAGATTCAGTATTGGTACTCACTGCTGGATCTTCTGCTACATTCTCAGAAATTTTCAATATAATTAATACATAATTGCATATTGCATTTATTGTGTGTTCCATATATCTGGCGTGAATTAATTCAGCCAGGTAATGATCTGACTAGACTTTATCAGATTAGCTAAAGTCTGTTGTTGGATATGGTGTGGAAAGAGTCGTGGTTTGTTGTGTCTGGTTGTAAAGATTATACTGTCTGTTATTTGTTTTATTTGTCTAGTTGTTACAGTGAACTTTTACAATATAACACAGAGCAGAAAGAAGTTAATATCGCTTAAAGATTGTCAAGGGAGAAACGCACACTGTAGCCAGCACTGTAAAATATATCTGTAACGTTAAACAATCAAGCCATTAAACTAAAAAACTGTAAAACATGTAGATAAATATTTCAATTCCTGTATGATATTTTTAGGAATACATTTTTGTAAATTATTTATTTGCATTATTTATGTGGTGAATATCTCTAGGAGTAGATATACATTTAGATTTTCATTTACGGCATTTAGCAGACGCCTTTATCCAAATCATACAATCTTACTAAGTAGCAGTTGTGGGTTAAGGGCCTTGCTCAGGGGACCAACAGTGGCAGCTTGGCAGAGAACCTTCTGGTCCAGAGTCCAGTACCTTAACCGCGAGGCCACCGTAGTCCCATATACTGTTACCATGTCTATTGAAAAGTATGCACAATATGCAGTAAACAGTAATAATGTAAATGGTGTAGTTCTTGGAAAGGGTCTAGTTTTGAATAATTTGAACCAGAAATAAAGGGAAAAAAACATTATATTATGTAATTTACATAGGTTTGCCCAGTGTATAGGTTGTTTTGGACTGCTTGTCAAGTGAATAAGTTTAGTATATGAGAGAGGTTGTAGGACATTTTGTAACCAGATTGGGTTGTCCAGGTTCATGTAGCACAGAATGGGTTATTTTAGGCGTTTTGGAAGATCTATGTGATAGTCTAATAACTGTTTTTGTAATTTGTTTCTCTATTACGTTTATTTAATGAAGCTATCAGCATCAATGGCCATTTTAAAGACAGACACAAGCTTACTTCGAAAATAATTCTACACTTACAGATTGGGCCAAATTAGCATAATCTATTACCCCAATTCATGTCTCGGAACTGAAGGAGGAAACCAGAGTACCCAAAGTAAACCCACATGGACACCGGGAGGACATACAGACCACACAGAACTGGGGTTCGAAACAAGAATCTTCCTGCTGTGAGGAGACAGTGCTACCCACCGTGCCACCTGTTGTTTCAGGTTGCTTTGGTTGTTACTACTGATTGTAAGGATTCTAGCATTTTACTTGCAAGGTTTGTGATTACTCTGGAATTGGATTTCACTGCTTAACTGAGCAATGATCATGGGAAGAGTGTTGCTGGCTCAGCAGGATTCACCGACAGACCTTAATAAGGTTTATTAAGGAGCTTTCTTAGGATCTCTGCCTTAGTATTGATGCACAAAGGCAAGGAAAACTACATGTAGGACTACAGTGATGAAGTTCAATAAGAAAGTGCAACAAAAATTGACCGCTCAAAACTCAACACATTATCTCTGACCTACTTTAACAATTAACAATGTGTTTCTGGACATTCCCATACTTAGAACTTCCTGATAGTCACTCCTAACTGAGACTTGCATTGCACAAATTAGGGAATATTTAATTGGAGATATTTTATTTTACAATATTTGCTAATTTTTGTGAGCAGTTTTGAAACCAATGGTGAAAACCAATTCACCAGCAGACCAGGCTTGCCTCTTTCTCTCCTTCTGTCAACACAAACAAAAACAGCTTTCAGCTTGGTAAGAAGTATTTCTTGGACCAGGAAAGATGACATTTTGCTGCATTCGTTTTAATAACTTTTAGAACAGTATATATTTTAGATTCACAGAAGGTTGAGTGGGTGGGAGTAGTTTAAAGTGGATGACCAATCTAATACTGTTTACTGTTTTAGGCCAGAGTTGGACTGGTTATATTTAGAGCCTGGTAAAGTGAGGTAATGTTAAGTAACGGGGACTGAGTTGTGCATTCTACAGGCCGTGCATGCCAATCTGAATATCATTAGAGAAATAAGCTTTGTGTTGATAAGGGCATGTTTGTTGGAGTTGCTACACAGCAAAATCAATGAGTGAAATAAAATATATGAAGTGTTCGAAGGCACTTTTATTCACTGGTAGCAAATGTAATACCCTGTATATTGATCCGTTATATTGGTGGTAAGGTGATGATTGCATGAAATTGCCCCTATACTAAACTCTCTAATTCAAGCAGGTGCCGTTCTAAAACCTGCCTTAGCCAGTTTTCAGAGACTCCGTGCTTCTGTGATTGTACATATATGGAAAGTTGTTTCTCTGCAGTCATAAGCATATTTTTTTCTGCAAGATATGTAACAGAAAGGAACTGAAATATTTCATTTTATGTCCATTCATTGTATTATTTTGTGTGGCCTACTAATATGCTACTCTACTGAACAAAAAACACACTCACACGCATTTGCACCACATATTTACACCACCAGTTTCCTTACAACCCAACCAGAATGTTTTTTTTTTTTCTTTTAGATAACTGTCACCCTTATTGACCTGAGAAGATGCCTTCTTCTCCAATACAAGCACAATCCCTCTCCCTCAGAAAAAAAACACACCTTATTTTTATGCATGAGTAAACCAGAGTAGCCAAGCCACTAACATTTCATTTGGACATTTATTTCAAATGGATGGCTCACAGAGGACGGGTATCCTGCTGCAAGACATCAAGGTCACAAAGCGAGAACAGCGAGAGGGAAAAAACTGTTGAAAGTTGCGAGAGAACTGGTCAACTGTGTATGTAACCGTGTTATAATACCTTGGCTTATTCAAATACAATGCCTTCCAGCTGTACTGTTTGCTCATTTATTACACTGTATTGATCAAAAGATGCACAGAACTCACAGGACTAGACATTATTTAATCTAACCTCTGCATTTATATCCAAATATAATTGATATCTCTGTATACTTTACAATAGATTGACTGTATGATAGACTGATGAACTCGTGGATTGGTTGATGAGCACGTAGATCCAGTGATAGACTGACGGTTAAATGGAATTAGTTAAAGAACAAATCCCACTCAAAGAAAAACAGAATCGGGGAAACAGCAGGTTAAAGAATGAATTGGCGAACCTAAACAATGTATTATTGTTTCAGCTGATTGGCAAATGGATGGAAACTGATGGATGCTCATGGACTAAAGAGTAAAATATTGAACAGATCTAGATCTAAGATGACCTTAGCACTATGTGGGCCAGAATTAGTTGGGAAAACTTGAATGGCCTAGTGGATCGGCTAAATGGTGCATTGACTGGAAGACTGACTATGTTGATTGATTGACAGAAAGCCTCATAAATGGGTCAACAGATGGACATAATTGGTGAATGATAGAGAAACTTCAGAACACTAAATGTTTAATAGAATAGACTGACAGATTGATGAACAGTGTTGAATAAACATAGCGATGAATGACGGTAATAATGTAGGTTTAATGTTCAACAATAAGCATATGTCCTTTTCCAGAGCTGATTAAGTCTTGTGATTGATGTAGCCAATATTTCAGTAGTTCAGGACATTATTCACTGTTCTATCACTGTCACCAATCAACTGATTGAATGAGGACAAATGTGTGTCAGACGATTGACAAATTGATTGACAATGATGGATGGTGGGACAAATGAAAGACATATGGACAGATGGTCTGACAGACAGTTCAATGGTCAGATGTCTCTAGATATACATCTTGACGTGAAGGGTGGACAGTTGATAGGATTGACTAACAGACAGTGACAGATGTGTAGATTGCCTGGTTGATCTTGTTGTTGAATTGCTTAATTAATTGACAGATTGATTGGGAGAACATATTAACAATCAACGAGCAGACAATGTAATGTGAATTTGATGTCTGATTGATTAACTTGTGTATTCATTTATTACTAGACAGACGTTTCCATATGGACACAAGATTACTGACTGAGAAAAATGGATGGATGCATTGATAGACAACGCATTGGATAGACCCACATCTGACTGTTTAATGGCCATATGGTCTGATTAATGGATCAGCTGGTTGATGGATGCATTCTGTGAGGGACAGCTAAACAGATTTTCTTAATCAATTATAGACTGACAACACAGGTGGACTGATGGAATGACAAAAAATCTAATTTGAAGAATGAAAGGATGGGCAGATTTTGGGTACAGTATGGGCCTATGGTCTGATTAATGGTTTCCTCTCTTAATCAGTCAAAACACAAGTCAGCCATAAATATGTCTATACATTGACAGATGGACTAACAGCTTATGTGACTGACAAAGTGCTATATGCATGGATATGGACAGATGGATTGATTGATTTTTTGAGAAACCTGGCACATTTTGTAAGATTTCCAGAATTAGCTGCGCAGTGACTGGACTCGGTATGTACAGTATCTCCCCCCAGCCACCTTTCAGCTATCTGATATTGCGATATCATCCATGTATCAGACAGCCTGTCAGCTCCCCATATCCTCAAACATTGTTCAACTGCAGTGAGTCAAGCATCTTTCCACACAAGAGTACGTCTGAGAATCTATTATCAATCAAAGTCACCTTGGGCTTCTCTCTGATATGATACTTTCGGATCGGGCTGCAGGGGAAATAAAGGAAAGGGGGAGGGAAGCCAGGCTTGTTATCATATCTCCTCTGAGAGGATGCCACCATGGTTTTCCTGCATGTCAGGCTATTGATTACCTTGCATTAGATGGATACAGAATTCAGCAACAGCGTTGTAGATAATATGTTGCACACTGTCTCCTCCACCCTTTCCTGTCAATTCAAATTGTGTTAAAGACAACAATATGGAATACACAGAAATTATCGATCAACTCTTAGTAGGCTCTCACACTTACTTTGTTTGCTTCAGAAGCACAACAACCTTGACCAAGATAAAATGGTTATTGAAGATGAATGAATGCCATTATCAGCCTATCTAAAATATGTGGACATCCTTTCACACGAGTAGATATAGCCCTTTCAGCTGCACTCACTGCTAACATGTGCCATAAAATCATCTTAACAGCAGTAGTATGGGTCATGATCTCCATTTCTTTCTTGCTTTCGCTACCCTGATTTACTACCCTCATTTACTACCCTTATTTACTACCCTCATTTACTACCCTCATTTACTTCAAGAAACATCACTGTGAAACAATGATCCGGAACATTAACACCAAGCGTGTTGTTTTCAGCTGGATGTAGAAAGTGTTAGGACCATATATGTTAATTAAGCAAAGCATAATACAATAAAATACAATTAAGTTGAACAAAACTGATGTTCTACTGACAACATCTGTTTAAATTCCACCGTATCACATTGACCTTTTTATTTTTTATGTAACTTTTTTCCAGTGAAAATTGATCAAATCAAAAACACCAGATTGCTCGCTTTAATTTCTGTATAGGCATATTTCAACAGAAAAAAAATTTGGGTGACAAGTTAATCAAGACAGAACTCCAATGATCCACTTATGTTTATTTGCCTAAAGAATTAGAACTATTTAAAAAGCCATTAACAATATGCAATTTTCAGGAATCCCGATTCCGTCTGTCTCTCTCCCCCTCGTTCTACGTCTCACTCCTTAAACCATTCACTCCTGGTCCCCTTGACACTGAACCCCACCAACACCTCTCCCAAGAACTTCCCCACGATCGACCACTTTACACCATTGACAAAATCCTAGACTCATGCAGGACTGACACAGGACTAGAATACCTAGTCGACTGGGAGGGTTACGGACCAGAGGAACGATCTTGGAACGACCAGTTCCACCTGACCCATCCCCAATGCCCCGCTCCCCGACCTAGAGGTAGACCCCCTCGTTCCTCTTCCCGTAGAGGTAGACCTTCCCGTCCCATTAGGCCTAGAGGTAGTTCCACTCGTCCCTCTTCCCGTAGAGGTATTCCTTCCCGTCCTGTTCCCCCTAGTTCCAATAATATTTCCGCTCCGTCTCCTCCCACTGAGACTCTCCCCGAGAGCAGAGCCACCCGTAGCACTTTTTCCTGCTCCCGCCCCCCCTGTGTTGGTAACTCAAGGCCGTCTGATGTTGTCCCCGGTGGTGCCCCCTTGACGACCTCTTCGGGGGGGGGCTATGTCAGGATTCCCGATTCCGTCTCTCTCTCTCTCCCTCGTTCGCTCAGCCCCTCGTTTTAATCACCGCTTCTCTCCACACCAGGTGCGGCTTGTTTATTCCGGGTCTGAGCCTCTCACTATTTAAGCACTTTTCCCCTGTTCGGGTGTGAAGTATTGATTGTTTGCCATCATACCGAGCGTTTATCCTAGTGATATCTTTCCTGTTTCCAGCGTTTGCTACAGTTAGTGAGTTTCCGTGTTTTCTCCGTCGGGTGAGTGTTTGAGCGTGTTATTTCTGAGTGTGGTTAAGCGATAGTCTGTGC
>JAUZST010011163.1:0-12058 GCA_034779995.1 Parotocinclus haroldoi | reverse complement strand
TACTGTACATATTCCGTAATGTTCTCTGGTTAGTTTACATACTGTACATATTCCGTAATGTTCTCTGGTTAGTTTACGTACTGTACATATTCCGTAATGTTCTCTGGTTAGTTTACATACTGTACATATTCGTAATGTTCTCTGGTTAGTTTATGTACTGTACATATTCCGTAATGTTCTCTGGTTAGTTTACATACTGTACATATTATGTAATGGTCTCTGGTTAGTTTATGTACTGTACATATTCCGTAATGTTCTCTGATTGGGTTATGCACTGTACGTACTGTATGTATTACATCCCTGTGTCAGCCCGAAATGAATAAAGTGGAGCGCTTACCAAAGTATCACAAGAATACATAATAGATTTTGGAACTTAGTACGCATATAAAGCGCCTGATTATAAGGTCAATTTCAATTTCTGGGAAAATTTAAAGCTTTTTTGTGGGAAATACTTCCTTTTTTGTATTCTAATAACCTATAATACGGTTTTATGAAATAACAGCCAATCAATAATAAAAATATAAATCAGTTTGAGAGGTTTAAAAAGTGCTGTGGACAAAATGGTGTGTCATACCTAGCAAACAGGTCAACACTACCTCCTCACTGTGATAAAGTTTTAGATTTTCTCCTTGTTTACAATCACTCTCAGATCACTTATGAATCTTAAGCTTAAATTCCTAGCGAGTCTCCAAGCTACACTGGAATCGCTCCAAGAATAATCTTTATAAATATAGCCCTGGGTCGTTATGGCAAAATTGCTAAACATTTTCTGAGGTATGTAAACAAAAGGTTTGAGCAAAAAACACAGTGGACTCTAGAACAACTGAAATCTGTTTTATAGTCAGAGGAGTCAATATGTAAAGTTTTTGACAGCAACCATATCATATCATACAGAGAGGGTGAATGAATGATTCCAGCATGTATGGTGCCCACTGTGAAGCGAGGAGGAATTGCTGTGCAAGGTGCAGAGATGTTTTATGGATAATGCTATGGACGATTTCTAAAGGCACAATGAACCAGCATGTCTACCAGAGGATTTCACAGTGGTACACCGTTACATATGATAAATATTTCATGTTTCACGCGGATTAATTTTGATAATGGCCCTATGCACACGCCCTATGTAAAAAATAACTTTTTTACAAAAAAGAAACCGAGGTTTGTATTGTCACAGATGACAGTTTCCACAACAATCTGAGCTGACTACTTGGTGGTATCAAGGTTCGGGATGAGATAAGGGCAAGGCAGCTAACTTGTGCTTAGCACACATTTTGTTTTGTCGGTAGGTTGAAAATTATAGTACTAGGGTTGTTCTGATTACTGCAATATTTGCTTTACCATTTATTCTGTTTAGTCTAATTAAAAGCTTTAATTTAGCCATTAAAACTGGGCATGTACTACTGTCAGTACTAAATGAGGAGGTTTTAATTAAATAGAAAGGAGTCATTTGCTTCAGGTAACATTGCATTTGAACCACAATGTCTGCCTCAACACAGTAGACCCAAGTCACATTCTGCTTGTTAAGCAAGTACAACTTTTCTTAATATTGTTGTTGGTGTAAAATGCCAACATCAGCTGCACATTGCCATGAATTATTATTATATAATTACAGCATTATGTTTTGTTTTAATTTAATTTGTAATAATAAAATGAATGCAATTAATACAAAGGCATAATTTAGAATATATTAGTATAGTATTTTATATGTGAAAACTAATTTGGAGTACTGGTCTACCCTTGTGTCCTTTAATGACCATCAACGTTTATTCGCCGTTACAACTGAGATCCTAATAATTACAGCAAATGTGTCAAAATTTGCAAATGTTTAGCTCCAGACATTTACAGTATTTAACTGCCATAAATATGTCACACTTTCACATTTTGTTTACATTTAATTTATTGTCATGAATATTGGTGTACTTTGCATAACTATGCATAAATAATAACTATGTAAAGGTGTCAGAATCCTCAGAAGATATGAGAAAAGTATCTGTTTAAAGTGTTTAAAATGTGATATAGCATTGCCTGTTCTGGACATCGATGTTTCTTCACATGGACTTTGTCGTGGACAGGCAGCAAGGTATGTTCATAGTCCATTGTGCACATTCTATAGTGTGTGTGATGGTTAATGTGTGCTTGTTATGTACATTGTCATTAGGGGTGGGGAAAAATTTTGATTTTAGACGCATCGGCCTTAAAAATTCTGAATTGATCAACAAATGTCAATAATCGAGCACACTTGCATCTGAACATGTGTACCACCTTCTGTTCTTACACAAAACTTAAACATTAGCACTCACTAACTGAGCTCATTTGCACTGTCCCTCGTTGGCATTATTCCATTGCGTCCTATGTTCTATGTTCAGTACTATTATTTACAAGAAGTAATTCAGCATTTTGACTCTTCTTTTTGCAGATGCTAATTAGTTCTTTTTTACTCTGCAAAGTAAGTAAAGTACATAAAATTTTATTTATTTGTTTGATCCTCAGGATTTAGATTCTATTCTCTGAAATGTTGACCTCATTTATTTATATACAACACAGCAGATATTTATTTTATTACTTATTTATATGTTTTTTGGAATATGCTAAATTGTTTCCATTTGTTTTGTTAATGAAAAACATTGGAATTAAATTCATCATGTAATTGTTTCAAGTAGTCACATGGTAAAGAAAAAAAATTCTGTATAGAAAAAAATGAGTGCAGATGCATTGATAATTGTTGCCCTATGAATCGAAATCGAATCAAATCGTAAGGTGTCTAGAGATTTCTATTCATGTATTTGAATGGTTCAGCGGTTTGGTATGATGTCTGTGAAGTACAATAAATATTTTGGTTACACACACATATATATATAAACCATCCATAACCACTTCTGTTAATGACATGTTTCACTGTACATCATGTGGTCATTAAACAAACAATGCCTTCCTATACTGGTTGTAAGAACACCTCAATATTTGACTACATGTCCTATCAGGGCAGACAGAATTTAGAGGGGTAAAGCTGAATGTATACTCTGCTTGCCAGAAATAGGAAATGTAGTGCCTGTAGTGAATTTTCATGGTTTGTACTATAGTTCTGCTCAACAATCAAGGACAAAGTTAACTTTTTCTCCCCGCAATTAGCTCCAGTAAAGTGGGTTTGATGACGCCTTTGACTAAAGGTTTATTGTTGTACACACATTATTGCAGACACAGCTATGCTACATACTTTTGTCAGTCATACCGTACAATTGTCAGGTGGATGTTTCGACAGGATACAGGCGATTTTAAAATCTACAGTGGGAATTACACAATACACTATTAAAATGTCGAATTTAAGAACGACAGTGAGCACTTTCACTTGTGTGCGTTATTGTAACCACGGACTTATAGCCGACATAATCAGCACCCGTAAGCTACACTTACTGCGGTTCCCGTTAGAATCTGTGCTGGTTAGCTAAGGCTAACTTCGTTTTACATTTTACGAGTACACTATGCAGGGGCCTACAAACAAATGTTTCGATATGGACACTGCAGAGCTAAATATAAACGCCCGCTAAACCTAAAATTGGCAGTCTTTGAGTAGTTGGTGGCTAGGGCCCATTCTGGGAAGTGAAGGACATTTGATGCCAAAGAGCATGCAAGCTAAACTTAACAGGAGAAATTTGCTGCGTCCCGCTTTTATTACTAAAAGGCCCATCATGAACGACATCTGACAGCTTGCGATAAACGTTGTCTGTAGTCTGGTGTCAGCAGAATTCTCTCATGCCAATGTTTGTCTTACCTCGAAATTTCAGTTCGTGCTGAGGTTCTAGAAGCAGGACCTGCTCAGGCCTGGCCATATCCCAGCGATTTTGACAGCGGTTTTATAACCTCAGGGAAAACGTCCCTTGCAATTCTGTGGTATGGTAATGTTTTTATACTAAACTGTACATTACACTAATCTAGAAACCTTAAAAGAGTACTGGCCATTAAGTTCAAACATACGGTGGTGTCCTCAAACCGCTGAAGATGTGATGCAGCAGGGAAGGCGGTGAGACTCGCAGTGACGTCAGACTGCCTGCATTAGGAAGTGAGAGACCTTTAGAGAGATGCAACAATAATTCGGATGTGGACAAACTAATTACAGTAATTTTATACTAATCTAAAACTTGTAACCATCAGCCCACGAGTGTGAAATTCTAATAAATTTTATAAATACCAATGTTACACTGTGCCAGTGGAGCTACTTTTTTAAAGGAGCTTTACATTATCATGTTATAAATTCATGTCACAAAAATTTTATTACAAAATAAAGAGATAGGTGTTAAAATATTTATCGTATAAACCAAAAATCCTTATGCAGCAAAATGCTTATGATTTCCATTAAAAAATATCAATACATATCAATATCAATACAACTACAAGTATTTGTTTGTATATGTTTACAATCTTTGCATATTTCTGAACACTTGTAATCCCCAACATTACTATCAGTACTGCAACACTTGTTATGAATACAGAAGCAAAGACTGACAGGCATGAGAGAAGAGTGACAGTTTGATTTTTGGAAATGTGAGTAATTTTATCATGTTTTCCCTCTGATCATGGTCAATGTCATTACCATTTACATTACATATTATACATATATACAGATTTCCCAAAAGTGAGTACACCCCTTTTATTTGTGTAACTATTTCATGTTTTAACTATGTTTTTATTTATGTAACTATCATATCTTTTCATGTGCATACACTAAAGATATGATACTGTGATATAAAGTAACCAGTCTACAGTTTGTAACAGTGTAAATTTGTGGTGCCCTCAAAATAACAGCAACTAATGTTTATATTAGTGAGTACACCCCCAAGTAAATTACCAAACTGTGCCTAAATTTCAATTGTATTTTGTGTGGTCACAAATATGAGCAGTATATTAAATTCACAAAAGTTTTATATATTATAATAACCGATTACCAGCTTTAGCAAATCTATGACCTAGACAAGTGAAAACTGTCACAACACTCAATACAAACAAATAAATGTAAAATAATTTACCTATTTGTATGTAAATTTGGAGCCATCATTAAATCTTTAAATAATAAAAGCATTACCTCGACATAAATCAAGCAAATTAAGATACTTAAGAATCATCCCTGTGTCGATTTTGAACATGACCAATCTTACCAGAACATTGTGAATCCCATAGCTTGTCTACTTTCAAAGGACAGTGGTGACTCAGCAGTCCATTCTCTAAACTACAACTTAGAATTTAGACTTGGGGTTTGTTTTTTAAAATACATGAGCTCTACTTGTACTTCAGCTATAAAACGTATGACCAAGTAAAAATCAAGAGCTTAGCTTAGAGGTCACAATGGTATGAGTCACAATTATAATCACATGTTAACATGTCACCTGTTTGAAATGACATAATCATTATAAAAAATAGCTATAAATTGCCCCGTCCCAACTTTTTTGAAATGTATTGCAAGTCTGAAATGCAGGATTGCATGTTTATTAGCCAATAAAAGGATGTTGATCAGATTAAACATGAAATATCCTAGGTTAATCCTAGGTTACTGTCTGCATTAGAAGAAAAGTCAAATTAGATGTAAGTAGCACTGCATTTTTTTATATATAGATTTGTATTTTCCATATTTTCCCAACTTTTTAAAATATTTTTTAACAAGAACAATGTCTACAGATATGAAGGGCCATGCTGCTTTTCTTCTCCTGCAGAACAGGCCTTAATTAGAATGTTTTTATTTACTTAATTTTACTTTTAACACAACTTAAATATTTCATTTAACACCTATGCCAACACATGCCAACTGAAGCAACTAAAATGGATAAGAATTCCACCTACAAAGCTTCAACACGTATTGATTGTTGTTAAGGAAAGGTGATGTAACACAATGATAAACATGCCCCTGTCCAACTTCTTTGGAACATGTTGCAGGTATCAAATTCAAAATGAGTGAATATTTACAAAAACTAATAAAGTTTATCTGTTGGAACATTAAAAATCTCGTCTTTGTAGTGTAATCAATTGAAAATGGGTTGAAAATAACTTGCAAATCGACATATTCTGTTTGTATTTATGCTTTTCTCAACTGGAATTGGGTTGTACAAGTCGTGCTGCTTTACCTTATAATTATATGTTTACATCTTTATGTCTTTATGTATTCTCATATGTATTCTGCATATATCATATATCATATCTGTAGACATTTTTCTTGCCTTTCAAAAAAATATCAAAATAGCTGGGATGGTATGGAAAATGCAAATCTATACCTGAAAAAATGCAGGAAGGTCAAAGTTTAATATAAAAATATACTACAGAATGGTAAGTGCAATTCCAGTTGGTTAGTCTAATGTAAAGGAAAATGTAAAATGTTAATTTAGTGTATTATGCCATTAATTAATGGCCTAACAGCCTCCTATAGCAGCCCTCACTCCTGCAGAGAACTTTGAAATACAGCAAAACTGCAGAATCCCCATAATTGTAGGAATAGAGGGAGGAATATAATCAGACCCTGTCTGTCCCCATGATGCACAGCCTTATGTTTAAGGTATGTTCAGTTGGTTCTCAGATTTCATATTTCTGTTCGCACAGACTACCTAATAGACTTGTTTGGGACATCTATAAGATTTTGGGACGTCTATAAGAGGTATCTTTTCCAAGAAATCGAATGCAGAAAAGTGGAAAATGAAACTAAAAGATATGCAAGTTGGAGCTTTAAATAAAAAAATGGAGACAGAAGTGAATAGTGACAAAAATGTAAAAAAATATTTTAATTTGTTTGTTTTTGCAATCTGAGTAAAGGAAAGTTTATTCTGTTCACAGTATGACAACCAATAATATCTTTTTGCAAAAAAGTATCTTGTTCTGTTTCAAGAATATATTCTGCACAAAGAAACACAAAGAAAAAAATCAATTAACCAAAGTAATTATATGTCCATCACATCTGACCTTCAATTAAAATGTCTTCCCATTGCAGTATTGCCACACTGTGCAAAACTGCGCAGGCTACTAATTACGTTAGTTACAAAAGTACTACATATTTACAAAAACATGGGAGGGGTATACTCACTTTTGTGAGATTGTATGCAGTTATTGATTATAATCAACAATCACTGATGCCATGCACAGCATGAAACTTCAGTAGCATAACATAGCAGCATAGCTAGAAAGAACAGAACCAGGAGGTAACACAGGCAAGAAAGGTCACATGAGACATCAGCAAGTCACGTCCCCAGCAACAAACAAACCTGCATGTAATCACACAAAAGAAGAAAGAAGGCAGCAACCCAGAACCCCAGATCACCATTAATTTCTTTGACTATAAGGACAGATTAAGTCCCCCAAGCCACCACCCACCAGACCACCCAACTGGGACACCCCAAACCAAACATCAGGGCATGACAGGCAGGACAGACATGACCCCAGACTCTGGTCCCAGTAACCTGAGACTTGCATTTCAGTCTAAGTCTAATCAAAAGCCTGCGTAAATAAGAATGTTTGTAGCCTAGACTTAAAAATGTGCAGAGTGTTTGAATCTAAATTAATGTGGAAAGTTTATTCCATAGTTGGGGGGCCAAGTACGAGAAAGCTTTTCCCCCTGCTGTGACTTTTCTGTTCTGTTCTGTAAATTCTGTTAACTAAAAGCCCTGCACCCTGTAAACAAAGTAGATGAGCTGGATTATAAGATTGTAAGAGTTCACTCAGATAATGTGGGGCCAGACCGTGTAGAGCTTTATACGTTACAAGAAGTATTTTATAATCAATGTGAAATTTAACTGGTAACCAGTATAGAGACAGACAGAACAGGACTGATATAATCAAATTTTCTAGTTCTAGTTAACACTCGAGCTGCTGCATTCTGCACTAGTTGAAATGTATTTAGAGATTTACTAGAACATCCAGCGAATAAAGCCAGTGATCTAATCTCAAGGTTATAAATGGATGGACCAGTTTCTCCATGTGTTAATGAGGATATTTTTTAAGACTTCACAGTCTTGGGTCCAACTAAAATAAATAAATGAACATTAAATGACATTAAATATTTTACTTACTTCACACAATTCTCTATTTTACTGATTGTAAGACCGTCATTTGGATCAGCTGATATGTACAGCTGTGTATCATCTGCATAGCAATGAAAACCAATACCATGTTTATGGACAATTTAACCTAAAGGTAGCATATACAGGGAGAATAACAGTGGACCAAGCATAGACCCCTGAGGGACACCGTACTTCACTTGACGAGTGAAGCTAATTATTATTTACATAAACATACTACCGGCACCAGTTGCTTAGACTTTTGGACTGGTTTAGGATAGACGCGGGTAACAGACAGTTTTATTAATGCGAGATTAGGGTGACAATGCAAGGCTACCAGCAGACAGCTGGTTAAGCCTTACTGTCTGCTGCCTGACATCCATTGAAAGCCTGTTTTGCTAGACATGGAGTGCCAAGTAAGGTCTTCACAGATAAAGCACCACAATTCTCCAGCGAGTGTTTTCAGACATGAAATTGTAATAAACAAATTGACAACTTTTAACATATCGCCATTAGCAATTAAAGGGATTATGAAGCTGGAGTCCCCCAGGGGTCAGTATTAGGTCCACTGTTGTTTAGTTTATATGTTAATGAGCTTCTAAATATTTGTCTATATGTCAATGTTGAGAAAACTATATATATATATATATGTTTTTTTTTTACCAAAAAGACAGACTCTGAAATGGTAGTAAGTAATTGTACAGCAAGAGAATCTTAAGGTAGTGCAGGAATTTTAATTTCTTGGTGTTACTCTGGCTTAACAATTGTCTTTTAAAAAGCATGTGAAAAAAGTTGTTACTAGGGTGAAATTTATTCTGAGTAATTTATTGGTTTCCTTTAATATTTAATATTTATTTTAATAATATTTAATATTTATTAATTTATTATTTCTGAGTAAAGATTTCTTAGGAATAGTTTAACTACAGAGGCAGCAATATTGTACATGAATGCCATGATTTAACCACATATTATTTACTACCAAATAAGTAGGATACAGACATGTAACACAAATCTTAAGCCGACTAAGATATATAAACAAGCTTTGAAAGTTTAAGAAAACATATTGTCACCATCACTGTAATATTCTGGCTAAGTATGGATTTTTAAGTTGGGAAAATCTGGTTAAGTTTAGAAATCTAGTACTGGTCTTTAAAACCGCCAGTGCTACAAGAATATGTCTGTAAAATCTCAAATAGGTCAACAAGGTCTACCACAAGAGGTGACTGTATTATTCCACTAAGGAAAAGTGTTTTTGGCCAGACTGTTTTTTCTTTCTGTGCTTCACATGACTGGAATTCTCTTCCATCTGTATTAAGAGGTTTAACATCTATGAAGTTTGAAAGCCTGGTTATTGAGCACACAGGTTTCTCATATAACATCAACCTGCCCACGGGTAGCAGTTGAAAAATTAGCCATCTGGCTAGATCTGGCACATTTACACTATGAAATAATGATGTTGATTAATGTGTATTGTCCCTGTTATTTAAAAAATAACACAAATAAACACAAATCAACTACAAAAAACATTTGACTGTTGTGCTTGCCAACTACTAGTATGCTATGGCTCCCCAGATCAGCTCAGCAGCAGTGTGTCACAGCAAAGACAAAGTTGTTCTCACCACCCTGACCATTCCTGGATACGCTTTTAGTCCACAGCAGTCCAGGTTTCTTGTTCACGACACCACTGTTAACCAAAATGATGATGGTGGCTGCTGCTAATGGCGGCAGGACAGGTAACGGGCACAGAAACAACAAATTAGTTTTTGCTAAGCACCTGAAAATGGTCTGGGTACAGACAGGGGTATGTGGTAAAGCCACGCATGTCTGGATGACAGACAACAAAACTGTGTACCCTGCTTGTGCAGCATGTCGATTGAAACAAACGATCCTCTCTACTGGTGTTCACCTTGTGTATGCATAACCCCTACCCCCAAAACCTTCTAAACTGTCTAGTTGCTCGGTAATTTGTTGAAATGACTGTCCCTTTTTTCTCCATTAATGCACCCCCTCAAAGTCTGCAAACTGGGCAAAATGCCTTTGAGCTTTTGCCACAGAGGCATGTCAGGCAGTAGAGAATCTCTCACAAAGAGATACAATATCCAAATGTAGCCTCTAAGGGCTGTTTTATAGACCATGAGGGAATGATTAGAATGTCATATTGTGGTAAGACCCAGGGTCTAATCAGATTTCATCTGTATTGATTTGCATATCTTCCTGATACATAACTGCATGCAGTGTAGTGTAGTACACTTTTATCCAGTGGGGTGTAAAAATGCAATCCGAGAACTGCTTAAGGATTTTGCTTTTGTTTTGAACCAAGATGCCCATTACATTTGCTACGACCTCATTCTTGTTTTTGTGATTCAGGTCCTGGGGATGTGGATCAGTGCCTGTTTGTGGACTTCATGGTGATTGTATTAGACACTGGCAGGGATCTGGGAGACTTCTGTGTTAGTGTGCAGAACGCCACCTACAATGAGGAGCCTTGCTTTTTGGCTCATGCTATTAGTCATGGACTTATTGAGAACATCCCGTGTGGTACCTCCATTACAGGTGAGTCCATCTCCCTTGCTTTGACTTTTAAAATTCTGCAGTTTACTACAATTGACCGTGTTTTTGGCAGCTTATTTATCCACAAAACTTGAAATCCTGCAAGAGAATAATGAGGAATATATGAAGGTATTTTATGTTAAATTGTATTAATATACAGTATATACAGGCCCATTTAATTTCATTGTTGTTCTTGCACACTGATTCTTCATCTACCAGAGAACAAGCTGCAAAAGAAACTGCACTTACTTAGGCAAGAGGGTCATCTAGTGGTGAAGTTATCACAGAGATGGAGGTAAAAGCAGTAATCCATTTCTATCCAACAAATTATACTGTTAACGATTAAGCATGAGTTAGTACTTGCTTAACGTTTACACTGGTATTTTTAATATTAAACCAAAACAAAATTAAATGAAACTAATATATGTTTTATTCAGTGGTGGGCAGCACTGTGGCTTGGTAGTACTGCCACCTCACAGCAAGAAGGTCCTGGATTCATTCCCAGGGTGGAGCGACCTGGATCCTTTCTGTGTTTGCATGGGTTTACTCCTGGTGCTCCGGTTTCCTCGCACAGTCCAAAGACATGCATGTTAGGTTAATTGATTACTCTAAAAATTACCATTGACTTGTGTGTACATATAACTAGTTCTGATGTTACCTTTTGTGTGTTGCTGAAATGGCCAGTGATGCTGACAGCGACGTTAAAAGAAGCCAAATAAATACAATTATTCAGTGGTTATTTATGAAGCACAGCAAAACCTTGTTTTTTTTCATTTATCTGTTCCAACGGGCCTGATAAAAACAGAAATGAACTATAACTGATGCCATTAAATTCCCGTAAGAAGTAATGTAAATTCTATTAATCCATTCCAGAAACCCCAATATATGAGCAAAAAATACATTTTATAGAAAATAATTCTAGTTTTACATAGAGAAATAAATACAAACACAGTTACACAGTAATCACTCATATTACATTTAGCATTCACACTCGATAAACAAGCACAAAAAACACTGGAAAAACAATGGAAATGTTTCGGATGAATGTGCGGGGTGATGCTCAACAAAAAACAAAATGAATGTGTGGTGTAGTGCTTCGGGTTTATTTACTATAGCGACCGTAATAAACTTGAACCTTTCGCGTTTCTAGACGGCTACATAAACTTAAGAACTGAAATTTGGAGGTGTTACTTATAGAAATAAAGGATAATGGATAAATAAAGTAAATGCTGTTGTTATCTAGTTCAGCACATCTCTCTGCTACTACACAGTTCAACAATCCTCCTGCAAATGCCATTTGAGGGTCTCATAAAGAGACAGTACATATATTAGCCACCTGGGCATGCCAAATTAAAATAGGCAGATTAACGATAACTGGGAAAAAATTGACGATAATTGAAATGTACGATAACCAAGGTTCCACCTTATTTATTGTTTATGAGTAGGGATTAGCACCTGGGGAAACAACTGTGAGAGAGTAG
>JAUZST010011162.1:0-12058 GCA_034779995.1 Parotocinclus haroldoi | reverse complement strand
CACACACACACACACACACACACACACACACACACACACACACACACACACACACACACACACACACACACACGGTGGAGGGTTAATTATTGCTCGGGTTCATGGTTTTCTGTAGAGAGACATAATAAAAATCCCTAACGAGTTTAACGAGCTCAGGCGAATCAGCAGCTCATTAATCCCAAACAACCTGAGGATCAATTAAATCAGAATTAATACATGTTTGGAGGGAGGGGCCTAACAGCGAAACGGAGGGAGGGGGGTCAAAAAAAAAGGAAAGAGGAAAGAAAGAAATGAAGCTAAGAAACGTTTTAAAAAAGGCAAGAGTGAAAAAGAAAAGAGAATGAAAAAGAAAGGAAACAAATTCTGACAGGAAAAAAAGAACTGGTGTAAAGAAAGAAGGTAAGAAAGAAAAAAATCTAAAACAAAAATGAAAAGCAATAGTGATAATGATAAGAAAGAAAGATAAAATAAATAAAGAAGAAAATAAGACCAGAGGAAACAAGAAGAGAAAATGAACAAGTTCAAAAGAAGAGAAAATAAGGAAGAGAAAGAAATATGAAAAATACAAACATAAATATGATATATATAATGATAGAAGGAGGAAAAGAAAGTAAACAAGCAAAAAAAAAAAAAGAGATAAGAAACATTTTAAAAGGCAAAAGCAAACTGAAGAGCAGGAGGAAAAAAAAAACAGGACGAAAAGTAAAAAAAAACGGGCAGACCGAGGGAAAGAAGAGAGGAAAGAAAAATATGCAAAAGGAAATAAGAAAGAGAAGAAATAATAAAAGTAAAGAAAAGGGGGAAATATTCAATAAAATGTTGAAAGAAAGGAAAAAAAGAAAGAAATGGTGATCTTTTTTCTTTCTCTCTCTCTGGTCCTAAATATCGAGAGATATACAAACGAAGTGTGGAAAAAACGCTGAAAGGTTCAGTCCCCCGCTGATAACGGTTTAAAAACGAGCAGTGAAGAGGCAAAAAAAAAAAAAAAGATCAAATATTCCAATCTTTTGGTGAAACGCCCCAGAGAAAAAGTTCAGTGAGGGAGGGAGGGAGGGAGGCTCAGAATTTAAATGATCTCCCGACTCTGGAGAAAGAACAGATCTGCAGAGCCAACGTCTACATGAAAAAATAAATAAAATTAAAAAAAAAAAACGTCCAAGAACTTTTAGATAAACAGAACTGTGGTAAAAATAAACACAAACACCTCTTACTCATAAAGCATAGTAAGAACGAGACGGGTCAGTCATGAGCAAAAGTATCTGGACGGGTGCACTGCCTGTTTTACAAAAGAAAGAAAGAAATAATTTTTTAAAAGATAAGAACAAAAATATGCAAGAGGGCATAAGAAAGGGAGGGACTGATGAAAAGGAACGAAAGAATGACTGAAGAAAATACGAACATAAAGCGTAATAACAAACGTAATGTGGATTTAAAAAAAAGGAAGAAAGCAAGAGAAAGGAGGTAAAAAGAGACTGAAAAGAGGAAATGATGCAACGAAAACAGCAAAAGAACATAAACAATAAAGAAAAAAGGAAAGAAAGTTTAAAAAGGAAAAGAAAAATGAAGGGTACAAGGTTAAGAGCGACGGTGAATAAGTGACTCAATAAGGGTAAGAAAAGAAAAAATCATTTGGAAGGACAGAGGGTAAGAAGACAAGAAATAAAATATGGAAGGAAGAAAGAAAGAAAGAAAAAAGGGAAAGAAAGAAAGAAAAAAAGAAAAAGAAAGAAGGAAAGAAAGAAAGAAAAAGAAAGAAAGAAAAAATAAAGAACAAAAGAAAAGAAAGAAGGAAAGAAAAAAAGATAAAGAAAGAAAGAAAGAAAAAGAAAGAAGGAAAGAAAAGGAAATGAAGAAATAAGGAAAGAAAACAAAAAAAGAAGGAAAGAAAAAGAAAGACAGAATAAGAAAGAAGGAAAAAAGAGAAACAAAAAAGAAAGACGGAAAGAAAAAGAAAGAAGGAAAGAAAAAGAAAGAAGAAAAGAAAAAGAAAAGAAAGAAAGAAAAGTAAAAAAGAAAAAAAGGAGAAAAGAAAAAGAAGAAGGAAAGAAAAAGAACGAAAGAAGGTAGGAAAGAAAGAAAGAAAGAAAGAAAGAAAGAAAAAAGAAAGAAATTGAAAGACAGAAAGAAAGAAAAAGAAAGAAGGAAAGAAAAAGAAAAAAGAAGGAAAGAAAATTAAAAAAAAAAGAATAAGAAAGAAGGAAAAAGAGAAACAAAGAAAAAGAAAGAAGGAAAGAAAGAAAGACGGAAAGAAAAAGAAAGAAGGAAAGAAAAAGAAAATAAGAAAGTAAGAAAAAAAAAGAAAAAAAGAAAAAAGAAAGAAAGAAAAGAAAGAAAGAAGGAAAGAAAAAGAAAATAAGAAAGTAAGAAAAGAAAAGAAAAAAGGAAAGAATAAAGAAAGAAAAGAAAGAAAGAAAGAAAAAGAACAAAAGAAATAAAGAAAAGAAAGAAAGAAGAAAAGAAAGAAAAGAAAGAAGGAAAGAAAAAAAGAAAAAGAAAGAAAGAAAGAAAAGAAGGACAGCGAGAGAGAAAGAAAGAATGTCAGAAGGACCCAAAAGGTTAAAAAGGGTGGTTAAAGGGTAAGAATAATGTAGGGACTAACAGTTTATTATAATAACAAAGGGGGGGGGGCTGGGTACTAAACCCAAACCCACACATGGCCAAAAGTATTAGGACACGTTCCATTCTTCTTTCTATTGGCCGTGTTAAGCACTGTTGCTGTTCCTTTAGCGAATGCAGATCTAGTGAAATAGAGCCCGGGGTGTAGATCGGGCAGGTTGTACCCGGGTGAGGGGCGGAGTCGGTTTGGGGAGTTAATTGAATTAATGAAGCCTCCCGATTCGCCTCTCGTTTCATTACGGCTCTTGTTAAACGAACTCGGCCGTGACAACATGAACGGGAAATGAGATTAGCGCTGTCGGATTCACAGTCCTCAGAAGAACGAGCTTATCTCTGCCCGAGCTTTTAGCTTCTGTCTGTCACACACGCACGCACACACACACGCACTATTCGCTGCAATAACAGGCGGGCGATTAGCCGGAGTCCCTGTCGGGTTGGAGGTGAGTGTAATATCCGGCTGAGCCTCACAACCTCTGTAACACCACAACAGCAAAACACACTGCGTTCACTTCAACCACACACACACACACACACACGCACACACACACACAGAGGGTCTCTGGGTCCCCTGAAGATGAACAGAGGTGGTTTATTGGGTTACACTAGGTAGAATCGATCTAGGAGCACAGCCTTTATGTTTCTTTGGTTTTGGTTCACTGGGGTCAGAGGTCACCAAAACAAAAACGAAGACTGGGACCCAAAAACCCAGCCCAGAGATTCAGAGGGTCTCCATAGAGCCTAAACAGGGGGCAACATTTTACTGAATGATTCAAAGATTTCCAAAATCAAAATGTGTTTTTAAAACTGCCGTGTTCTGAGCGATCGGGGGCGGAGCAAGTACAGGCCATGAGACGCTGCTCGTTAGGTCCAAAGGTTAATTAGAAAGAAAGAAAGAAATTGAGGGAGGAAGAAAGAAACAGAAAAATGGTGCATAATAACAGAATGAAGGAAAGGAAAGAAAAAATGGGGATCAAACGAAAAAATAATGATCAAAAAAAGGAAAAAAAATCATACTAATATAAAGCATAGTATTTTTCAAAAGAAAAACCGGCGTAACAAAGAAAGAAAGAAAGAAAGAGATATATTAATAATAATGTAACAGAAAAAAGAGAAACATGAAAACAAAGTACAAAAAAGAGGAAAAGAAAACAAAAGATTTTTGGAAAAAATTGGAATTAGTCAGAAGGGTATAAAAAGCTGAAAGGAAGTAAAAAAAAAAGTAAGAAAGAAAGAAATTGAAAGAGAGAAAGAAGGAAAGAAAGAAAGAAAAAAGAAAGAAAGAAAGAAAAAAGAAAAAGAGAAACTGAAAGAAAGAAAGAAAGAAAGAAACTGAAAGAGAGAAAGAAAGAAAGAAAGAAAGAAAGAAAGAAAACTTAAAGGAAGAAATAAAAAAGAAAGAAAGAAAGAAAGAAAGAAAGAAAGAAACTGAAAGAAACTGAAAGAGAGAAAGAAAGAAAGAAAACTTAAAGGAAGAAAGAAAAAAGAAAGAAAAAAAGAAAGAAAGAAAAACGAAAGAAAGAAAGAAAGAAAGAAAGAAACTGAAAGAGAGAAAGAAAGAAAGAAAGAAAAAAAAACTTGAAGAAAAAAGAAAGAAAGAAAAAAAGAAGGAAAGAAAGAAAGAAACTGAAAGAGAGAAAGAAAGAAAGAAAACTTAAAGGAAGAAATAAAAAAGAAAGAAAGAAATTGAAAGAGAGAAAAAACAGAAAGAAAAAAAGAAAGAAAGAAAAAAAGAAAGAAAGAAAGGGCAAAAGAAAAGGCCCACTACGAGATTTTCCCGGACATTACCGTGGTCGTGTAAAGATTTAAAAACTACGTGCAAACGTTACTCAAACGCGTCGAAAATACCGCTAACAACGCTATTATAACGATTACACGTCACTCCCTCCAGGAAACACACATTGTGGTTCTTAGATTTTGTAGAGCAAAACAAAAAAGAAGACATACATAAGTAGACACCTCGCCGGCTGCACACAACCAAGAAGGAATGAGGCCGGTTACAGAAACACACGTTTCCAGAAAGGGAAATGCACTGGATTTTTCTTTCTTTCTTTCCTGATCGAATTGTTACCAGGCGCTTAATCGTTACATGCTAATTAAAGGTAAGGTGACAGCGGCTAGGAGAAATGAAGCAACCTGAACTGGTACCAGACTCAGACATGGAACCATCCTCTTAACCCCAGGCTACATAAAGCCTCTCAGATTCCTTCAGGTGTCAAAAGTTGGCCAAAAGTATTAAGACACGCCTCGTAGGCGTCGGCCCGGGTCCCCGAGCGCTCTGACGTTATTAGGAAGTTCTCTGAGATGCAGGAACTGTCACCTGTTCCTTCATGCGCATCCGTGTTTACCGTCTGACAGGCTCACCTCCGAGCGCCGGGGGAACCGCGCTAATGGAGCTCGTTAATGAGAGCGATCGAAAAACTCGACAAAAATCACAGGGCGTTCCTCTGGGAGGGGGGAGGGGGCGGGGCACGGGGGACCGGAGAGACGCCGCTGACAGCTGGAACTTTTTAAATCTCTGACGGCGGCTTATCAATCGCAGCGACAATCACAAGATTAATAAAAAAGCACTGCTGGGTGCTCGGGAGGGGGCGTGGCTAGTGAGATCAGACCATATATAGGCGGGTACATAAAAGCCCTTCCTCTTTTTTTTAAGGCACCAAACGCGCTCTCCCCTAGCGAGTCGGTGTTTGATTCAGTGAATCAGTTTCGCCAGAGGCGGAATCAGCGAATCAGATTCGTTTGGTTCATGTTGGCTCCGATTCAGTACAGGCTGAATCGGCGAATCGTTTGTTCGTGACACACATTCCGTCCCTGTTTGAATCAGTGAATCAATTACGTTAGAGATAAGCTCGTTTTCCTTTCAGTGAATCATCTGAGTCAGTCAGTCCTCTCTGGTTCAGTGAGTCAGCGTTGGAGTCAGTGATTCATTTGTTCTTCACACACACTCGGTTATTTTTGTCCTTTAAAAAGGCCCTGCTGTTTAGTGAATCAGTGAATCATGTATTCAGTGAATCATGTATTCAGCGAATCGGTTCAGTCGGTGAATCATTACGTTCATAAAACAGTCAGTCAGTGAGTCAGTTTTTGAACCAGTGATTCAATTGTACGTAGAAAACCCTGTGGTTCAGTGAATCAGTGAATCGTTCAGGTCCGTCCTCTGATTCGCTCCTCTCGGTTTTACTGAATCATTTGAGTCAGTGAATCAATGAGTCAAATCAGTGGTTAGCCTGTTTCTCATGCAGTGAATCAGCTGAGTCGGTGAATCATTTTGTTCATCAAACACGGGCAGTTTTCTCTAGCTTGGCGAATCACGACACTGTTTGAATCAGTGAATCAGAATCATTTGTTCATGACACACACTCTGGGCATTTTAGCTTAACAAGTCACTGTTTGAATCATTTACTTTAGTGAATATTTCCTTTTTTTTACACAGTGAGCCCATTGTTGAATCAGTGAATCATTTAGTGAATCGTTTATTCACATCGCTTTACTCTCCCGTTCAGTGAGTCACTGTTTGAATCAGAGAATCAATTGTTCAGCGAATCATTTGGTCGGGGTATGTAAACTGAACTGTGTGGGAACTTTACACGTCGCGTGACCCAAGGCCCAGGAACTGTTCCCTGGCCCGCTGAGGATTCGGGAGGGGGGGGGGAGCGGGGGCGGTGGGCGCACCGCCGGGGGTCGAACTCGACGTGTTGCATCTTTATAAAGTGCAGTTTGACCTGAAGGACTCGTGGAGACGCGGCTCACGCCGGGACGCGCCGCCTCGCTGGGAAAACTGGCAATTAGGACAGCGAGACGATCGGAGGACGATACGGCTACGCGGGAACCATCGCTATGGTAACAGGAGGAGGACGGAAGAAGCGGCGTGGCAGCATCTGTTCGGGGGTAAATATGAAATCAAGCTATTACCAAAATGGCATGTGCAGTCTGGCTGGGTAATCAAATGTCACTGCGGAGGGGAAAAAAAATTACAATCATTTTCTGGGGCTTTTGTAACGATTGATTTTTCCATTATCAGATGAAATGAATCACAGCACGCAGCGACGAATTACATTTGGAACTGTCAAGTGGGCACAGGGCCCGACCTGCCTCAGCTCATCCAGCGGGATTCTCACTTTTTCATCTCACAAATGCTTCGACGTTACAGAGCTGGAACTCTAAAAACAAATCTATATAAACCAGTAACAACCAGTAACCAATCCAACCTGCAACAGCTGGATCATCTGCTCCCAGTTATAGTACCAAAGCACCAAAGCTCCCAGTTCCAGTACCAGTACCAGTACCAAAGCACCAAAACCCTCAGTTCCAGTTCCAGTACCAAAGCACCAAAACCCCCAGTTCCAGTACCAAAGCATCAAAGCTCCCAGTTCCAGTACCAAAGCACCAAAGCTCATAGTTCCAGTACCAAAGCTCATAGTTTGAGTACCTTCCAGTAAAGCTTCCAGTTCCAGTACCAATGGTACCAGTTCCAGTTACTATATGTAATAACGCTCAACATGCCCAGTTCAGGTACCAAAGATTAAAGCTAATAGTTCCTGTAACTAAAAGTTTCCTGTTCAGTTTATTAATATTAATATTATACATTTTTACACAATTTAATTTTTAATTGGCCGTATAATGTTGTGATTTTAAAGAAATGTAATGTAAACTATAATATAATATAACGTAAACAAATCTGATCTGAGCTATTTTTTAAAAATTATTAATATAATATAAAGTAAAACATTCTCATTTTTAAAGTGTTTTCTTTAATTTTTAAAATCTTTTAATATGATATAAAGTAAACCATTCTGTTTGTTAAATATTTTATTAATTTTAAATATATATATTTTTAAATTATATAAACCATTCTGTTTTTTTAATCTTTTATGAATAATATTTATATATATTTTTTAACATTACATAAAGTAAACCATTCTGTTTTTTAAATTTTTAAAATATATTTTAATATGATATAAAGCAAACCATTCTGCTTTTTTTATATATTTTTTTATATATAATAAGGTAATAATATAATAGAACATTTTGATTTTAAAATGTTTTCTTTATTTTATTAAAATATATTTTAATATAATATAAACCCTTCTGTTTGTTTGTTTTATTTATTTTTTTATTTATATATTTAATATTAATATGAAAATGTAATATTTAATTTATATATTTTAATATGATATAAAGTAAACCATTCTGATATTTATTGACATTTTCTTAAACATGTTGTAATAGAAAGTAAAAGAGTCCGATTCTTTACTATTATGTTTGACTTTTATTTCTAAAATACAGGATCTGCCAAACTCTTAACTTTTCTGAGCTACAGTGGGGAATAAAATAGAAGAAAATAAAGAATAAATCAGAGATAAATAAATCTCTGGGCACTCTCGGCTCACGGGGGATTGCTTTTGGGATTTGGTGCATCAGGTTCCTGTAGAGTTAGTTTTTGATTATTTGTGAGCAGGAACTTTTTTTTTTTTATCAGTAAATGTAAGACAGGATCTCTCGGGAGTTACGATCTTACGCTCCTGATCCAACGCAACTTTTTTTTATCCAATTTGAACAACATCGAAACTTTCCTTCTCTCCTTTGGTTCCAGTTCTGGAGGTGATGAGTTTTTGTCTCGTCGTCTTTTATAAAGTCTGCTGTCGAAAAACAGCTCCCCAAATTACACGGCAAAAAAAAGTATGTGAACCCTTTCGATGCTGGTTCCAGCTCCAGTACCAAACCATGGTTCCAGCTCCAGTAACAAACGTTAACGTTAGTGTCCACTGCCAGTGATAAGTTCCACTATCGGTTCCAGTAACAAGCCCTCTAGTTCTAGTTCCAAAGTTCATACATGATTCTGAACCTGGACCCATAATCACTGGAACTGGTGCCTTTTTACTGGAACTAAATGATTTCAGTCAAAAAGAGTTTGGTACTTGAACAGGAACCACTGATCCCAAACCTGCAGGATTTGGTTCTGCAATTATAAGCTTACATACCTCAACTGGTGTGTCTGGTTCCTGAACTAAAGGTATTTATCTTTATTATTGGAACTGGAACCATAGCTTTGGTTTTTAAGCTTGGGACTTTGACACAGAAACTGGTGTCTTTGGTACTAAAACTGGAAGCTGTGGTACTGTAACTGGACCCATAGTTACTTTAGCTGTGAAGCTTTGACTCTGGAACTGGTGCCCTTTTGTACTGGAACTAAGAGAGCAAACGGAGAGAGAGGAAAGCATGGTACCGAACCGAAGCCTTAGAGTTTGGTACTGTATTTGGAACCACAGTTACTAAAAGGTTAAATGTTTTTCAGATCTAGTTCCAGCGCTAAAGCTTCCAGTCCCAGTAAATATGGGTAAAGTTCTACTAACTTTGGTTCCAATTTTAGTACAAAAATGGCTCCCAGTTACAGGAACTAAGGATCCGGCTGTAGTAATAAAGTTCCAAATACACCAGTTCAGGTATCAAAGCTCCCAGTTCTACTGTCGCCAGTTCCAGTTCTAGTACCAAACCTTCCTGTTTTAGTAGCAGATTGTTTAGTTCCAGTACAAAAGACGCCAGTTCCAGTATTGAAGCTTCAAAGATTCAGTAAATATGATTGGTAATTCAGTACCTAACCATGACGCTCCAGTTTATTAGCACACTATGCTCTCTCAGTATTGAACCTTTTAGTTCCAGTACCAAACGGGCCAGTTCCAGTAATTATGGGTCCATTTTCAGTAATAGTACAAAAGTATCAGAGCTCAGTTCTAGTACCAAACGTCCCTGACCCAGCATTAAGCCTCTAGTTCCATTTCCGGTAGTGATGGTTCCAGTTCTGGTACCTGTTTTTGAGTTGTAATTATTACTATCGGTTATCCTGAGCCTGATAACGAGCGAGAGGGCGACACAAAGTCGTCGAGCGTCTCTAAAGAAGAAACAGAAATCATCCCTGCGGTACAGCGAGGAGCTGCCGGGTGTCAGGCTGCTGTCAGGCTTCCGCGCCGCATCGCCCTGAAACGTCCGTGATGCAACAGCTCGGATTCTGTGCAACCATGTCCAGAAAAGGACGGGTACGAGCGCTACCCCTCTTCAAAGAATGTCAGTGGTACGCATTAAGAGGAACAAGCTAGGATAGGAGGGCATTTTTGTTTAATAGAAGCTTTCCGGTCCTAAACCTGCTCCAGCATCCACAAGGAGCCTGAACTTTCTGGAGTGCCCCAAGTCTTGAGCCTTTCCACAACACACAGCGACAGAAACCACGTTCCTCAAAGAAAGATTTCGATACTCCTGTCACTACGGAGCGTAAAATCATTAAACGATTCGCAATCTGGACGAGTTTTAGTCCTAAAAGGCCTGAGGGAGAGGGGTGATCTCTCTCCCCTCCCTCAGAACGGTCGTTCATCCGTATCTGATAGGAGCACGTAGGTAAGGGATTCGTTTACCCAAACCTTTCTCAAGCTCTACAGTACAGAGTTACGTTCACAAATGCCGCTTAAAACTTTACTGTACCAAAAAACAACCAGGTCCACAAGCTCCGCCCACTTCTGATGGACACCTAGGATGGACCGTCACCATGGAAACGGGGATTGTGCTCAGACCAATCAGGATTACAGACCTTTGTTTGGACCGAAGATCAAAAAAGGAGGATCCGGACTGTTATGAGGAACAAGTCCAAAAGCCAGGCTCTATCAGGGTACGGGGTCGGGTCCGGACCCTCGGTTAAAGGTCATTTACACGTCTGGGATGCAGCATTAATGCAGAAAAGTACACCGAGATTTTAGAGCGACATAAACCGCCTTTTAGGACGACCTCTTCTCCAGGGACGTCCCTGCATTTTTCAATAAGACAAGTAACCATGTCCACAAGCCCCACCCACGTCTGATGGGCATCTAGGATGGGCCGTCACCATGGAAACGGGGATTGTTCTCAGACCAATCAGGATTACAGATCTTCTTTTGGACCGAAGACTAAAAAAGGATGATCCAGACTGTTACGGGTCCAGAAGCCAGGCTCTATCAGGGTACGGGGTCGGGTCCGGACCCTTGGGTAAAGGTCATTTACTCTTCTGCGATGCAGCATTAATGCAGAAAAGCACACCGAGACGCCCATGCATTTTCCAAGTAGGCAAATCAAAACCACATGCTGCACACATTGTACAGGCATGACTGTGGAAGAAGAGGGTACGGGTACGGGTCCTGGACTGGAGCCGAGTGGAGAATTTAGAAAGGAAAAATAAAACCTGAAGTGTCTGAAATGCATGAACGGGCAAGGTTCTGTTCCCCCGGTGGCCATTTTTACCCGTATGATTAGTTAAAGCCCCGGCGGTGCTGGGAATAAATCAATCCCGGGCTCATCTTTGGAATCGGACGCATCGGCGGGAACATTAAGGCTGATTCGCACTTTATTATGCCCACTGATGGGCAGCGCAGAACAATAACATCAGCAGGTGCTCGCCTTGGACCACCGTCGGCGTCACGCAGCTGTTTGTTCGTGTGTTTAATCACCAGAAACACCGAGTCTGATGTTTAGATTAAAAGTCATTTTTAGCTCGAAAGCCCATCGGATATGAAGGCCGGAGCTGCACTGAGCCAGGAAATGTGTGGGGTTTTTTTTGGACAGCTTCTTTAGAAAATATTTAATTGCTGCAATTACTGGAAGGACTGCTGGACTTGTCGCTGCACCTCAAATCGAACTCCGGCTCTTATTTGTCCAATACCGTCCTCCCTCGGTGCTAAAGGGGAAACCTTTTTTTTTTTTTGTTGAAAAAAAAAACAAGAACTCCTCAAAGAAAAGCAGCCCAATCCGCAACAAATCCAGGTTAGAAAACCAGGGGGCGCTGCTCCAGAGCCCAGGGTTCGAGCGGCTTGTGTGTAGTTTGCATGTTCTCCCTTTGCATTCCTCTCAGCAGGTCTTCCGGACATGCTTTGGCAGCTTTGAAAGCTCCCTTAGCGAGAGTGGGCGTGAGCGTGGGCGTGTCCGGGCTCGCTTCCTCGCCTTGCACCCTGTGCTGCCGGTAAGCGAGCCGCCGCCCTGCCGCGCAGCCGTGCGACCCTGCCCCAAAAAAGAGTTTTTGAATGCGTTGGAACTTACATCCGGTTGTATCGCCAAAAGAAAACCACACACTCAGCCGTTCTGCTGATGTAGCCCAGATGCCTCAAGGTCCAGCACGTTGGGCATTCCGCATCCGCGCCGCTCGCCACAACGGTACGGAGCGCCGCTCAGAGGTGTAACGAGGCGTTTCAGTCAACGGATACTGACTATAAGTGCTATCAACGTACGTGGCACGGTCAAAATCACTGGGCTCTCATTATTACAGCTGAGGTCTGTATCTGCATGGCTTTCTGGTTGGCTGCCTATATAATCGAGTTAACGAGCAATTTGTTTTCGAACCTGCTGCTTATTTTACCGAGGTTTTGCTCTCTCTCTCTCTCTCTCTCTATATATATATATATATATATATATATATATATATATATAT
>JAUZST010011161.1:0-12059 GCA_034779995.1 Parotocinclus haroldoi | reverse complement strand
TATAGTTTAGCATTGGCATTGTGCAGTCACTGTTGTTTTTACAACAATGGCAAATGGAAATGGAACATTTAAATGAATCATATTAACTGAAATGAACAAACATGATATCTGGGCCATATTCAGCCTTGCAAAGACTTATTATGCACTGGCTCCCAGCTTAGAGACAAATCAGTATTTTCAAACCTATTCCTGACCTATTGCTGACATTATAATCCTCTGAATGCTAAAATTCATTAACAATGCTGTGATGCATGGATACAGCAGCAACGGCAAATAACTCTAGAAGGGACGAGAAATCATTGGAGGCGAAAGTTCAAAGACAATTAGTGAGTGTCAAAATGAGGAGGCGGCATATGATGGGGGATGGTTAGGAAGGTGGTAAGGTGAAATTCATCTGACAGCATTTGTTCCCATTCTAAATGGCCTGTCTAGCAAAATTTCTTCTGTCTTTCTGACTTTCTCTTTGTGTTTAAATTAACAGACACTGTATGTAAGTCGAATGGAGTCTTAGAGTTACAAATCAAGGCTTTCAACGCGGACTTGAGATTCAACATGGACTCGAAAGCCAAAGAATTGTGAATCACTCTCTGACTAAAGTAATTTGTGAACATCTCTGGTATACAGTGTATAATTATTATACACAAAAATAATATACAAAGAATATGAAACTGAAAACCATGTAATAGAGTAACTGACACAGAGATTTCCAGGTTTAAAATCAGCTACCCAAGAGTCATTTTACTATTGAATCCAAGCTGGGGTACTGTCGAACACCAACACAATGATATATGATATATAAACATGTTATAAGAATACAAACTACAAGTACTACAGCAGGACAATAACTTTCGCATGTGCAATAAGCAGTTAAATTGCAATATCAACTGAATATAGGACTTGAAACATAGTTCATGATTTAAACTTTAAAAAAACATAGTAGCTAGTAGAAAGTAAAGATTATTAAGTTCTCACTACAGACTTACAGATCTCTGCTTCATGTTGTTATGGTAAGGTATACGTTAAATGGTGTCCCATGTATGTATGCAAGATGTAATCAGATTTTCAGAAGGTGCATGTAAAATTAGATTTTTCTTCAGATTAGTCAGCACATAAAAACTTTGGTTTAAATTCACCATCAAAATTCTTATACTGGAATTAATTAAAATTTCTCCCATTGTCTAAGTCACTTTGATGTATTTGTATGTATTGATGTATCTCAAAAAGATACTTTCTTGTTTCCATACCTGCTTAAGTTCATAGCATAACTACCTGTGATACTGACTGAAACCTGATTACTAACTACATTTTGTGGATCCCTTTTTCATATCACAAAATCTTGCAGTTATCATACAATTATCAGATAGGTCTTTTGTGTTACATAAAAAATAGTGTAATTTAATAAATTAGAAAAATTAGCACTGCATGTACATATCAGTAGGATTATACATTTTATTTAACCTGTGTACATATGTAAGACAGAGAATGCCTCCATAGATAAAATGTGAGTGCTGCAGCAATTATTTTCTTGATCATGCTATGCATGGTGCAAAAGCATCACCTAACTCTTTGAAGGCACATAATGAATGTGGCTACAAAGTATGAGCCCCTGAGTCATGTGCTGTGGGAAACAAGTGTTAATGATCACCCTTAATTAGTGGTCTGGAAGTGTATCTGATTAACCTGTGCAACATTAATTTGCCTAATTAAATTTGCACCCTAATCTAAGGAGTTTTTATTACATTGCTCCAGTGACCAATCACCACACATTTCAGAATATCAAACACACGACATGCTTTAAAGCTGTTGCTATAGAAGTGATGTGACTAAAGTCCTCAGGATGTTTTGGTGTTAACACCAAACACATACATATATTCATTTTTCTTACCTGGGCTCTGTGTATATGCCACATTTACACTGTGACTTTGCTGATAATTTTCTTGGAAGTTGTTTGTGTAACCTCAAAAACAACAGCTCAGGTGGCTCCAATGTAAAAGCCAGGTGTCTCAACAGCAATATCTGAGGACCTGGTTTCGAACCTCATGAGGGGCATGCAAATTGAAGGTCAAAGAGAAGGTTTTGCTTACGGGAACCTGAGATGTACTGGTGTCTTGTCCAGGGTGTGCCTCTGCCTGTCTGGTTGTGAATGGTAGCTTAGCCAGTCAGCAACTAATGGACTGTCCAGAATATTTCTCTTTATTGTTCACAGAGTTCCTGGACAACTCTGACCCAGAGTAGGACATTCAAAATTAATGAATAAACATGAATCAGTACAACAAATGAACATTAATATAGACATATAAGACAGTGAGTTTAATTTTGCCTCCCTCGTCTGATGTTTGTGCATCAATCCAACCTTTCATGTTTCCTCAACTTGATAGACAGGTCGAGAAAAATTTCAAACCATTTCCCTTCCAAGTGGCTGAAACTATCTGCCAAGGGGGTACATGTGAGGTAGATTAAGTTATCATTGAGGAGCAGTTTCTCTGTAAAAATGGCTTGCCAGTGAAACTAAAATGGCTGATCTTGGCTGTGACTATTGGATCAACAGGGTCAAAGGTTCAACTTTTCAAGTGTGAAGAATGATACCTGTACTGAATACTGAGTGAATCTCGGCCTGATGTCCTCCCACTGCAGTTTCAAGAAAATTAGGTTGGGATACAAAAGAAGAACGCTTCAAAATCTGTGCATCAATAAGCTTCCACATTTTCTTTAGAAGCATTTGAGATCACATAAAAGCAATGTACTTCCTTCCTTTCTAGGTTAAAGCTATGCTTCATCAATTCTATTGGTCAAGACAATTATACTGACTGGCAGTATTGTCCCAGGAACAACATTTAGCTGCAGTACCATATAGTAAATAGCTATTGATGTATGCCATTACAAATGAATAATACTACTTAAATACTGTACTTAATTGTTGTTTTTGAAGATTGCCAGTTTGTTTATTATGATGTTATACTTACCTTTACTTAATAAAAAAAATGAATAAGTAAACAAAAAGCTACAGTTTGATTCAGACCTACAAAGTACCCATTCACAATCAATTATTTAAGTTGCTGCACTTTTTACATTCTTGTTTTTATTAAAATTAATTCAGATAATTGTAAAATAAATGGCTGATTTTGCTGGGTCCTCAAACAAGACTCTCAAACCCACAGTTGCTTGGATTGTAAGGATGTATCGGTTGTAAGTTTTTCTGGATAAGGACATCTGCTAAATTGTGTAAATATAAATGCAATTTTATCAAAAAGGACATTTCCATGCCCCCCACCCAGCCTAAACATATTCAGAGACAAACAGTACCACAAACATTGTATGGCTCATATAAAATGTTTAAAACATGTTGTGAACTACAACAGCTTCAGATGTTTTACCTTCTGATAAAATGGTTGATTTCCTGTCCGATATATGCAGGAATTCTATCAGCTCTGCAACGTAACTGAGATCAGTAGCATAATGCAAATCTACCCCCTGCTACCACCACTATATGATTTCATGATGTCTTTGAAGCATGAGCTGGATACAGTAATGAGCACAATAATAGGTGGCAGTAGTCTGACATGCCTTCACAAAAACACACTCACAAACACACACTCACACACACACACACACACACACACACACACACACACACACACACACACACATACAAGCACGCACAGATATAGAGAAATCATCACATTAAAACCACTGGTAGGTGAAGTCATTAATGCTGACAGTGAGATGCTTTTGGCATTTTTCTGCTTGGGAAGCCTTGGTTCTTGGCATTCATGTGGATGTTACTTCGACATGTACCACCTATGTAAGCACTGTTGCAGACAAAATGTACCCCTTCATCATGTAGTGATACACCCTGCCACACTGCAAAACATAGTTCAAGATGTGCTTGATACTGTGTGATCCACATGAAGTTTTAGGATCAGATACAACTGGATCTTGTAGAGTTCATGTGTCTGTGGTTCAGTGCCTTGGCTGGATGAAGGGGACCTACACAATATTAGTCAGGTGGTTTTGGTGTTATTTCTGTTTGGTCTTTGTTGAGATCACAATGTTCGATATTTCTGATGTTGCATGTGCATGTCTTTTGTACCACATGCAAAACTAAATAGTCAACATTTAGTGCTCTTTGGATGAATGGATTACCCATACAGTTGTGGCCGACTCTCGGTCACTTGATGGATCATCAATCTCCACACATTTCTGTCTTTATTCGATGTGATTCATGAACTATTTTGGCAGGATAGTGGAGTAGTTTGCCATTGCTTTCATCACGCCTCCCCATTTATCCAGGCTTGGGACCGGCGTGCAGCTGTTTCCAGTTACACGGCTGGGGTGTTTTGCATGCACAAGTCAAAGACAATTTAGATACACCAATTAACCTAACACGTATGTCTTTGGACTGTGGGAAGAAACCAGAGTACCAGGAGTATTTTAGATTGTTTCGTTTCCATAGTAACAGCTAATTTACTTCTCTTACCTATAACCCAACTGATGAGTGAAACACAGACCTAACAATTTGTGCCATCTTCACCAAAGTCCAAGTGTATCATACAGTTAAATATTTGCAGACTGGTGACCTTAGCATACCAAAAAGGCCTGGACTAGACTTCCATGGAAGTCTACCATAAAGAGAAGAATTCATGATAACAAATACAAAAGGTTGACCACAAGGTGCAAACCAATCAGCCTAAATAGAAAGACCAGATTAGACCTAGCCCCATCTGGAACAGCATTCTTTGGACAGATGAAACTAAGATCAACCTGTACCAGAATGATGGGAAGAAAAAAGTGTGGAGATTTCTTGGGACAGATTATGATCCAAAGCACACCATAAGGCAAAGAAGTGGAATATTCTGCAATGGCCTAGACCTCAGAGCAAGTGCCAAGACCAGGTACACCAGACCTCAACCCAATCATGCACGCATTTTACTTGCTTAAGACAAAACTTAAATCAGAAAGACTCATAGACAAGCAACAAATGAAAAGAGCTACAGTAAAGGCCTGGCAAAGCATCACAAAGGAGGAAAGAGTAAGGTGATGTCTCTGGGTTACAGACTTTGCAGATATTGCCTGCCACGTATTATCAACAAAGTATTAACAATGAACTTGTCTTCGAGATTAAGTTGTTCTAATGCATTTGTAGTCAGCCTAATGTTAACACAATTGTGCATATGTGACCATTTCAGTTTTGACATTTTAGGGGAAGCTGAGCTGATCTAATCATCATTTTTGCCGTATCATTGACCCAATTGCAAAAACAACAATTACAGTACAGTACTAAATGTTTTCACATTGTGTTTTAACATTTATATTTATCATAAATGACTATGTACAAATGCCTAAATTATAGTACATTGTTACTGAAGGTATATTGGCCTACTGCAAAGTAAAGACTGTGATTATTACTATTTTTTAATAATTAATCAATAAGGTCTAAATGAGAGTTGATGAAAAGTACTTTTCTGTAGATTTCTGGTACAATTTCATACAGAATTTCTGAATCAAAAGCGACTATAACCTTCTTCTCTAACCTAGCTATTAGAGTTCTAGTTTTATCTAGACAAGTTTCAGCATATTAGAAAAGGTATGTATAATATTATACTAATTTTATTAGAGAATTCCTTTTAATCATGTTGACATGTGGAACAATCAAATGATGGATGGAAACCACATGCTATTTTTTGATTTATCCACTATATTGTGGTTGTTATTACTATCAGTGTTCTTCTTCTTCTTCTTCTTCTTCTTCTTCTTCTTCTTCTTCTTATTATTATTATTATTATTATTATTATTATTATTATTATATAATATTTTGCTTGTCTTTTTGAGATAAATTAAAAGCATTGTCTTTAGATGATTATGATTTTTGGTAATAGCATATTGTTTTTTATTAATATAACAAATAAAGCAAACAGATACAGTATATACAGTACATACTGTATTTGCACTATATAAACATGTTGACAACTAAGAAAAATATAAAATAATCTTCTGAGGCTTTGTAGTAGATTTCTAAACACAATTATAAGATCACAAGTTGATTCTGGACAATAAGCCCTGGCTCAATGTTACCATTCCAGTTCATCCTAACTGTTCTTTTGGCCAAAAGTTTGGAGAATGGCACAAATGTTGTTTTTTTTTACAAAGTTTCCTACATCATTTCTTTATGGTAGCAATTTGTATTAACTCTATATTATGAAAGAAGCCACTTCTCTCCAAAAAGACACTAATACAGGAATTGGACTGCAGAGAACTTTTTTTCTCTGATGAAACCCAATTCAGACTGTTTGAGACATCTGTAAAAATGATTGCCTGAAGAAGAAAAGGTGAGCGCTACCATGAAACCTGTGTTATGCCAATAGGGCTGTTTCTCATCCAGGGATTGTGGGTTTGCCTAAAATGTTGCTTAAGAACAATGGTATCAGAACATCCACCAAGAACAACTTTTCTTAACAATCCAGGAGCAATTTGTAGATAAACAAATATTTTCCCTGAAATAATGGAGCACCATGTCACAAGGCAAACATGATGACCAAGTGCTTGCTAAAGAAAACATTGAAATATTGGGTCCTTAGCCAGGAAACTCCCCAAATCTCAATCCCATCCTATGATCAATCCTCAAAAAGATGGTGGACAAACAAAAACACAGAAATTGTGATCAACTCAAAGCACTGATTAGGCAAGATTTGGTTGACATCAATCGAGATTTTGCCAGTAGCTGATATACAGCATGCTAAGGGAAATTAAAGAAGTCTCAATATTAGGTATTTGTTTAATTTGCTTATTGTCGATAAACTTTAAAACATATGGAATATGCTTAGAATTTTATTTCATTGTACAACATAAACATATGAGAAAAGGTTATAAAAACTGAGGCAGTAGGCTCTTCATTTTCAGCAATACTCACTTGTAACACGACTCTTAATATGATGCAGCGGGTTTCCGCTTCCAACAGGTAAGTTCATCAAGTTTCTGCCTTGCTGTTCTTAGAGTCCATAGAGAATCAGTTTGCCAAATGCACTAGAATGCCAAAAGAGTTCACAGTCATGTTTCAAAATATAGTGAAAGGACCTCTTAGAAAAACAAAGGCTGTTCTAGCAGCAAAGGTGGATATAGTTTATATGGTGTATATGCAATGTCAAGAGACACTATGGTATTACTTATAAAACATTATTTTCTTTGTCCATGTCTGCATGATTCATATTATCAAGTTGTTATCAGTGACTGTGGCTAAAATAACAGAGCATCAATTAATGAGGGGTGTATACATATGTTTCGCCATAACGTGTTCATACATAGCACAAATCCTGAAATAAAAATTAAAAATAGTCAACTAGTAGTTCAAAACATGAAGGGGCATGTTTCTACTTAAATTGAAATGGGACTATTGCTAATGAATATTGCATACGTTCAGCATTTATCCTGTTCTTTGTGAATTTAAAATGCTGATATGGAAAATAAGTTTCCAACATTTTTGTAGGTTCACTTACTTTCAGAGTAAAAGAGTGAACAAATCTAAAATGACGTTTTAAAATTAGCTACTACAGTAGCAAGACTAGAGTGATTTAAGAGAAAAGTTCCCAAGTTGTCTAAATTTGGAACAGTATTGGGTATAAATAAGGAATGAGATGAGCAATGAAGCCTTTCTTTCATATCAGGCAGTGTGAGTGAAAGGCAGGAGGGGGTCAGCACGAGGAAATTTAATGTAATGGAGACTGACTTTAGACTGCTTCAGGGATCTGAGACTCTTATTGGACACACTGTGGAGCAAGTCTTACCTTAGATATCATAAGAACACTTTATGAAGGAAAGGTCAGACCAGATTAGACCTCCTGCAGTTGGAGAAGTTGAGTAGATGGAGTTTATTTATCCTGCACAGAGTGACTTTTCACTGCCTTGATACAGTAACATACTGGCAGAACTGTTGCCAGGAGTGTTACTGTGACCAATATTTATTATTTGTTATGCTAAATCCACTAAACACTTGTGGTTTGGTCACTCTTTACCTCAAACCTTATTTGTATGTTTTCTTTATTCCTTAAAGAATGCTGTAAAACCATTTACACAGCATTCACATTGTTTTTGGTACATATAGTATGGAGGGTAGTCTGTATTACAGTAATCTTACTACAGTATGTTTGTTGTTGCTGCACTTTACTGATTGCTGTCATGTTGCAGCAAAGCAAAACATAATGTTTTACCCTTGGCTGTATCGTTCAAGGTCACTCAGTTCAACCCAAAATTCAAGGGGTGCAGGCAGATACAGGCAGGCAGGCAGTACACCTTGGCCAGGGCATCAATCCATTGGAGTATTCCATATATGTAGCACCTGACCTTTAAATTCAGATTTATCCAGGGTTGCAGACCAGGCCCTCAGGATCTGCATTTCACTTTCCATTTGTTTTACAATATTAATAATAACTCTATATTAATTCATTCATTCATTTGTGTTTGTATTAGGCTTTTAAGTTAGCTTATGTGTTGGGAAAAATTTACAAACACCAAGATGACTGTTAGAATTTTCTAATGGGCCTATTGTTTTAATTTTAAGTAAAATGTGAGTGCATCTGTTCTTATGGGATTAACTTTAGCAACTGTGCTAAAGTTTTGGTACATGATATTCAATTAAAATGTAAATAACTTAAAATTGAGCACCCCCAACAGCCTGGTCTATTTAGTGTAACAGTAAAGGTAAAATGACCATATGTACAAACAACTGTGTGCATATATAGTTCTAAGATCTTAAAATAAAACATAAGCACAAAAAAGCCACAGGGTTTTGGGTTGAAAGGTTCAACTAGACCTTGAAAGGGACATCTGAAGGAGTTTTAGTCATTAAGTGCCAAAGTGTCTGTGTCATCGTGATCTGAAGGCTGTTGCACAAGGAACAAGCCTCAATTCCACAACCAACTCAAAAGCACTTAGAGATTTGCAGGTGAGCACAAGGACAAAGACTGCGTGTTTTGCAGAAGTGTTCTTTGGAAAATAATAGGTGTGATAGCTGACAGAATTATGGGATATTTAATTATGGGATGTTTCATTTTGAAATATCCACTAATGTTTTTGAGCAATATACTGTATGTAAGGAAACTTTTTCCTTTTAAACTTTCACACCTTCATTTTAATTTATTGATGGTTTATCAGCTCTAACAGGAATACTACATACAATTGTGCCTAACTGACTAGTGTGTAAAAAGGCATGTCATAAAGAGGATAGTCAAAGCAATGCATAGACGCACACAAAGTGTTTTGCAATTGTGGAAAGCAAACATGAACATAAAAGCAAAAGTCAAATATCAGATACTTTAGGCAAACTGTTTCTGTGTCAGGGAAAAAAGATGTCTGGTCACCTAAGGTTAGGGCTCTGTGCAAAACCAGTCAAGTTCTCCATCAAAGTTTGAAACTAATTCTTTTTGGACTTCAGGGTTTTATGATTAGTGGTCGGAAACAAGTATGCAGGGACCGGGAAATCCCACAATAAGTACAATAATAATAGGGAAATAATATAGAAAAAAAACTAAAAGGTGGAAAAGGCAGAGCAAAATCTCCCGAACAAAAGGAAAGCAAAGTGAGTGGGAGCAACACGCAAACAGATCATGATAGACATCGTAGCGCAAAAGGGCAGATGTGTGGTGAGCACGATAAAGGGTTGATTTTGGACGTCTCCCAAATCACGAGGCATGGAAGGACTCTGGAGCGCCAGGAGGCGAGCATGAGCTAGGGAGCGCATATAGTGTGTCTTAATCAGGGCGCACAGCCGGCTGGAGTGGGACTCGATAGATGCCGAGGACGGAAAGAGCGTGAGCTCAGGTGCGTGAAGAGCACATGAATATGGAACGGGAAACTCTTAATGTGTCCCTAATGCTAAGTACCTTGGGGGTTTCCCCCGTATGCGTCCATCGGCACTATAAGCCCCGGAACGTTACCAACTGACCATGGAGGTGTGCGTGCGTGTGCGAAAGCACACCGGTGGTCAGGTGCGCAGGTGGATTTTGACGACCTGGCAACGAACCACGTTGGAACCTGCACTTAAGTAATGGAATAAGCAGGTGTCCGTCATCAGGTCGTAAACGAAGCACCAGATATAAACCACCTCACTGATTTCTCTGTCACGGCAATCGTTAACAACGGCAGAATGCTCTGGGGCAAGAGGTAGGAACCCTAACACAGGGGCAGGACAGAATGTTCATGGACTGGATGTGTGGTGTTAAGGGTCACTGAGGTGTTTACCACAACGCATTCTACTTTCTGCTTGTCTGAAAATTCCATGCCTCTATTTCAGTCACACTCTGTGAACCAGTTAGGACTAAGTGTGACTGAAATAAGATAATAAACCTGGCCAGACTGAGCTTGCTTATTCAGTTTTTTTTATCTATGAGTTTTTTAAATCTATTTATTTATTTATGATCTGAGCTCATTACTTCATGAAACAAATAAAAAACAGAGCTCAACACAAGCTCAACCTGAATACAATTTCTGCTCTGGAGGGCAATAGATATTTTGTCATGGCTACCACATGTGAACCTGAAAAGTGTCGCCCCAGGGGCGATTCTCTTTTTGTGCTGAGTGCCTATATGATTAGTAAAGTAATCATCTGCTGTTCTGTTCTTTATGTTCAGTTATACTAAAATGCATTACCATTACATCGGTTAGGCAGCATGGGTCTCTTGCAGCATGTTATTTATTCCAGCAGATATTTTACTCATACGCAATACATTGTACTGTATTGTGTTCCATAATTAAAGTAAATTACCTATAAATACACAGTTGGCAGTCCAATGGCACAGCCGAAATTTGGTAGGCCACAATCATGGTGACCTAGATTTGAATCCCAGGCTACATAAATGGGTCATCATATTCTGGTGCTGCACCTGTAACTACCTCAAGAACCTGCAGTGCAGTGGTGCTGGAAAGTTTTTAAACCCTATAGAATGTGACACAATATTATTCCTGATCATTTCTTGAGGAAAGTAATCCCAATGTTACATTTTGATGAGCAGGGAAATATGTGATTTCTGAAGAGCTGGTGTTTATCGGGCTGAAAATGGTTATAAGATCTAAGTTGCATGGAGAGCCAAAAAGATTAAGTTTAGGACCATTGCTATTCAACAGATCTAACAAATTCAAGAAATATCTCTCTAAGAGCAAGGCAATAATAGACTGAAAGGTCTCAAAAGAACCCTTCTAAGCAACGAAAGGCATCTGTTTAATTAAGTTCTCTTTATCTGATTTTATACATTATGTGAACATGTAAGTTTAAGGTCTGTATTAAGTGTGTAACTTTAGCAACAGTAATATATATATAGTGCCCATAAAATTTAGAGGATATTAAATTATGGGATATTTAATTAGTATCCCCTAATTTTTATGAAGTATAACTCAGTATGTATATATAACTTGCTTGGTTGCAAAAACAGATCATGAAAGACATTACATGCTTTCTTATCTGACTAATCCTGGACATGGTCAACATCAGTCCTGGACACGAAAGACATTAATGATGCTAAATATGCAAATTAGCTTGAGCTTCCAGTGGAGTCTTAAAAGTGTTAAATATGGTAATTACTAATGCTAACGTTGTTATCGATGACCAAAACAATTGCATGGACATTGTGACACAGGCACATTGATTGCCATATTAAGAATTCAGGGATGGTTTTTGGAAGAAGGTTGAAGGGGAGAAGGGGTCCCAGGTGGGATCATAGTATTGACAGACTTGTCATTGTTTTCTGTCAATTTAAGTGGCAGGATGACATTTCTGAAGGTTAGCCATCGTACATCTACCATACAAAAGTAAGTTCTATCACCTTAAGTCCTAGTGAAGTTATTTTACAAATGATGTCTTGAGTGCTTCTATAAGTACAGTGCTGTCTAAAGGTAATTAGATACTGATGTGATTTGCTTGGTTTTGCTCCATACAGGAATTACAAGAAACAGTGACTGTTTTAATGCATTTAATTTTTATTCATATGTTTTACAATACATATATATATATATATATATATATATATATATATATATATATATATATGTGTGTGTGTGTGTGTGTGTGTGTGTGT
>JAUZST010011160.1:0-12059 GCA_034779995.1 Parotocinclus haroldoi | reverse complement strand
CATATTTTTCCCTTAAAATGATACATTCTCTCAGTTTAAACTTTTGATCTGTGATTTGTGTTCTATTCTAAATAAAACATTAGATGTTGGCACATCCACATCATTGCATTCAGTTTTTATTCACAATTTTAGTGTCCAAACCTTTTTGGAATCTGATTTGTATAAAATGGAGCACCTCGATAGAAACTCTGCATGCAGTTATGAATCAGGCAGCTATGTATATGATTACAGGTGTGGTCTGATTAGTCCCTTCCCATGTTGCCCCATTAAAAGGCTCTCTGGGGCTACCTTTGGGTAGTGTACTTTTTGGTAAGAGATCGATGACTTCTAGACATGCCTGTATGATGCACTCAAAGGCATTTTGCCCAGTTGATAGGCTTTGTGAGGGGTGCACCATTGGACTGAGCAAAGCAGGATGGTTGTTTCAATAAATTACTGTTCTGACCTAGCTTTAGAAGGGAGTAGTGTTTTCATGGGCACCAACACAAACTGTAAAGGGGTTCCAGATGGCACATATTTTAATTTGCAGAGAAGGACAAGCAGCTCCACAGTTTTTTTTTTTTGTTTACTATTCAGAGGTGGCCATACAGCTGGGACCCAGATCATTCTATTTTTACCAGAGGGAAATTAGTCACTGTGACCATTTCATATCCTGCCATTGACTGATATCTGAACTGCTGCGTTTTAAAACTGAATAGTCTTTAGTCACGGGAGAGTCTCTGCCCAGTGGCAGTGCACATACACTTACACACAGACTCCCACATTAAGATCACTTTAGCGTCATCAGTTAACTTAAAGCTTATTTTGGACTGTTTTTAAATCAATGTACAAACGTTACATTTTGTTACAGCTCCCCCTACTGACAAAAAAGCTGACCCACCCGATCACTCCTATATTTTGGATTTTCATTGTCATATGATGTACAGAATGAAAATAGTTTTTGGCCTGACATTCCTGGCAAAGATAAAAATAATAGGAAATGACACATTATTTTGAAGCTCTATTTTTTTTTAACCTTTAGCTTTACCTTGGTTTTTTAAGCAAACGGGAGATTCTCTCAATTCCTGAGGCTTCTAGGAGGACGTAGTCTTCCAAAGTAAATGTTTATGCAGTTAAGTGGATGGGATCCAAATGTTAAACGTGACACACGATGTCAGTTATGTTTGTTCTAAACCTTACATGACCTATTCATTTAGAAAAGCAACGTGATTTTACTTAGCTATACATTACAATAAAACCACAAGCAAACCGCAGTGTTCATTCAAAGCATTTCTAAGTGTTTTGTAACCATGCCATGACAAAAGAAGGAAAGCATTGTTATAATTATAGAAGTGTGTGGCAGGTCTTTTGGTTTATGGTGCATGAACTTTTATGATGTGGTCAAATCTGCTTTTCTTTCCATAATTGAATACACAAATTCTCTCTTTCTCTCTCTCTCTCTCTCTCTCTCTCTCTCATTCTCTCTCTCTCTCTCTCTCACACACTCTCTCACTCACTCACACACTCACTCAGTCTCTCTCACTGTGACTACAGACTTTGACTTTGATTGGAGACATCTGTTTGAAACTAACTGCTCAATTAATAGATGAAAGGAGACAGAAAAATACACATTTGCAGCCCTACTAGTACTCAGCGAGTATGGAAATATTGATGTAGTCCTATGACTGAATAACAACGCGAGACCTTCGCACTATGTAGTGTCTGCATTCATTTATTTGGTATTACATAAACCGAATCTAATACGAGGTACATTTCAAACTAAATAAGAGTCATAGCAGTAAAAATAAATTCCAGATGGAGTTTTGTCTATAAAGATAACCTTTTAGTTTCTACTGCATGCCATTTAGCAGCTTCAGTTTTGAAATGACTGTAAGCATAAGCTAAAACAGAACCTGTTCCACCATGTAGAATGACAGAACTAATTTCAGTCATTCTGCTCATTTGAAATTTGCATTGCTTCACCATTTGAGATTGTGAATGATTACGACCTTTTCTAAACTTTATACATGCTCACTGTATGTTCTAAGTAGCTTTGTTTCTACACTTAAACATGAGTGATTGTAAATGTATGAAGGTTGGATTTGGCTCGATATTGGCCTGTAGTTAGGGCTCTGGACTATTGTACATTATAGGGATTTAATTTCAAAACTACCACTCCCCCTTGTCCCCTTGAGCAAGTCTTTATACCATATTGTTACCTTGTACCTTGTTCAGTGTAACAAGCAGGTATCCTGTACACTTGTCCACTAGATTAGCTTAGACTGGTTTTTGGCAAGTTGGAGCACGGAACATAGAGCATGTTTCAGATGTACTGTAGTCATGCACTGTAGTTTTTCAAGAAAATCAAATACAATCTCTTGCTAAGCTAACACAGGCTGAAACCTATCTAGGCTTTTTCCAGCTAGATCTCACTATGCAGGGTTACAATTAAACATCAGTACAGATAGATAAAACATAAGAACAATATTTCTCACTTATGTGCTATTACTGTGAACAGTCTGTTTTGTTTTATTTGAACATGCTTGTGGGTAACAGTAATGTGATTTCATGCACTTCCTGTTATTGCTGAAGTGGCATGAACATGTGCTGACAAGGCCCAGGCAGCTAGGTGTAGATTTACTGGACTATTATGGAACAGCAATAAGTACCATGATGGCATCCAAAATCTGGACTTCATTAGGAAACTCTTGAGTTCAAGTATATAACTGTTTTTTACAGTAATGTTTTAATTGGCATTTGTTAATGTAACTTTGTACTGCTGTGGTTGACAAATGTTTGTCAAAGTAATCCATTGCTCATGTGATTTTACCAGCTATTGATGCATGGCAGTTCTTGATGCAGTGCCATTTGAGGATCGATAATCACAGGCGTAAGCTTGTGCCTTTGCCCTTTATGCACTGAAATTGCTTAATGATATTATACACTGTAGAGGGAAAAGTTAAATATCTTCCAACTTCCTTTAAATTACATTGTTTTAAAAGATTTCAATCATGTTCACACCTATTTGTTGACAAGATGCTCATATTTGCCTCTCAAAAACTGTTTTTACAATTGAGTTAGAATACAGTGGCATGGTTACAGGACGAGTAAAAATGAAGTCTATAGTATAAAAAAGCAAAACAGAAAATGACAATGCTAAATGACATGAGGTGATAAATGAATTATTAATGGCAACTCCAAACCAGGCTTATAGAATATAAATAATGCCATCAAGTTTTACCTTTTACAGAGCAAGATAAGACATGGATTTATCTTCATTAAATCGTTTAGCAGACACACTTGCAGAGCCGCTTACAACTGCTACAATCTCGCACTGTAAAATCCAAACAATAGTGGGCTAAGGACAGTGATCCAGGGCGCATGGCAGCATTGAGATATAAAGCTTGGGCATTCTGGTCAGTAGTTCAGTTTCATAACCACTGTTCCAATACCTTTTGACATATTTAGAACTGAGTGAAAAACTGATTTGTAACTGAGGAAAAAAAACCTGTGTGTGTGTGTGTGTGTGTGTGTGTGTGTGTGTGTGTGTGTGTGTGTGTGTGTGTATTGTTCAGTATTTAGTAGAAGCTCCTTTTTGAACTAGTACAGCCATGAGTCTTCTTGGGAATGATGCAACAAGTTTTTCACACTCATTTGGCTCTCTAGTTCTGTCAGGTTGGACAGCCATTTTCAGGTCTCTCCAGAGATGCTCAATTGGGTTTAGGTCAGGGCTCTCGATGGGCCAGTCAAGAATGGTCACAGAGTCGTTCTGAAGCCACTCCTTTATTTTAGCTGTTTGCTTAGGGTCATTGTCTTGTTGGAAGGTGAACCTTCTTCTTTACTTCTCTCACCAAGACTCTTCTCCCATAATTGCTCAGCTTGACTGGACGGCCAGGTCTACCAAGAGTTCTGGTCGTTCCAAACTTCTTCCATTTAAAGATTATGGAGGCCACTGTGAGTTAAGGAACCTTAAGTGCTCCATAATGTTTTCTGTAACCATCTCTGAGATTCTTGGGCAGCAAAAAGTTAAATGGGTCTGAATACTTAGACTTGCATGCACTTTGTTCATATGAATGTGTTTTCTACAATTTACTACACTTTTGAACTAGTTTCACTCACCCTGGAGACTATGAACAATTTACAAAAGCTGTTTCACTTTCGTTGCAGTGTTGGCAGTTATGACTTTCAAATTTAATCAAGGGTGGGCTTGAAAGTACTACAAGGTCTGCAATGGTGCTTTCCATAATTGATACTTGTGATATTTGCGAAACTGTCTTGAAGTCTGTATACTTATTTAATCATGTTTTGGTGTTTGGTAATAATTGTTGGTTGCTTGAACTATTTTACTTATTTAAAGCTATTGCGTAACCTTACTGGCAACTGGTTTCATCGTATAAGAGCGTCACCTTTAGAAACTTGCTATTCAATATCATTGAATCTCAGGGGTCAATGTACAGTATGAGAAACACACTGCTGTTCTAGCTCAACCAGTTTCTTTTTGCCCTCTGGTGCATTACTGGAATTGATGATTTTATAATATACAGGCATATGGTTATAATATGACACAGCCACAAGTGTTCTTAATTTTTTTAAGGAGAAGCTCAAATTGAGAAGGTGCTTGTTTTTTGGGATTGTGACTGTGAGCTAAAGGAGATCTCCATTTCTTGTTCTTCACGCCTTTGTGCAGGTCTTCTCCTCCTACTGCAGTCCTTTGCAAACTTCAGTACATGTTGTCTAAATGACGAGCCAATAAAGGCATAGAGCACAGGATTCAGGCAACAGTGGGTCAGAGCCAGACACTCTGCAACCTGTGATGCCTGGTCCAGTGCCTTACTTGTCCCACAGTGGCTCACAAAGACATGTATGACATCCAAGACTCTGCAAAACTTCAAAATGTTGTAGGGAAGCTGAGTGACCACGAAAACTCCAACAACAGCCAACAAAACGCGAATGGTTGCACATCTTTTCCCGCTGCTTCTTGATGGAAACTCAAGTAGCTTTCGAACCAAATGGGAATAGCAGTACATCATAACCAACAATGGAATCAAGAAACCCAGTAGAACCTCTAGCACTTCCATGCTCAGTTTAGCCCGGAAAGCAATGCTTGAAGGGTACACAGTCATGCAGAACTTCCTACCAGGATTTTCCTTAACAGTGGAGAGTACCAAATCAGGGATCCCTAAGAGGAGCCCAGTGATCCATATCAGCACACAGATCTTGTTGGAATGTTTTTTCCTAAATACCTGGCCCAGGTAACTCTCTCTGTGTCCAGAAATGAGTGAGAGGTAGCGATCCAAACTGATGCAAGCCAGCAGCAGCATGCTGCATGTGAAGTTGATGGTGTATAAGGCAGTGACAAGCTTGCACAGAGCTTCTCCAAGCTTCCAGCCCTGCACAGCATCGGCAACCCAGAAAGGCAGAGTCAGTAGCAGCAGCAGATCGGCCACAGCCAGGTGCACCACAAGTGTGTCTGTCAGTGTTCTCAGACGTTTGGAATACAAATACACAACCACCACCATTATATTTCCTGCGAGGCCCACTACTAGTGATAAGCCATACATAATTGGTAGGAAGACCTTTGCAAAAAAGCGAACATCCTCCTTCTCACAGATGCTGAGGTAGTCATCATAGCTGAAGTTGTAGCTAAGGTTCTCGTGCAGAGTGTAGTCATAATATTCTGCAGTTGTGTCATCCATTATCCTGTTGATGTGCAAATTATGCAAAAACAAAATAGTTACTTACAATGGATACTTGTTTTAATTAGGCTTAAAACAAATGAAAACATCCGTTTAATTGATGCTAAATTATATTTCTGTAATATGTTCAATATTGTATTTCTAAAATTGCATAATTTATATAATACAAGTTGTCAATTTACTGATTTAATGTAATAATCAAAGCACTGCTTATTGATGCAAATATCAAATCAGCCAGTCACAAAGCAGAAAGTTATGGCATGTAGGGGTGTAGGCATGGTGAAAGACCTGCTGAAGTTCAAACTGAGTATCAGAATGGGGAAGAAATCAGATTTAAGTGACTTTGATTGTAGCCTGGTTGTTGGAGTTTGACGGGTTGATTTGGCTATTTTAGGAAATAAAGAAAAATAAGTAATGCGATTAGTTTTCCCAGACGTAATCAGCAGAAGTACTCCCCATTACATTTGGGAACAGTAATTACTCATTTGTTTTTAAGTAACTACTCAAACTGTTTAGCAGGAAATGCCACCTTATGACTTAGTTCCTTATAATGTCAAATGTCAAAGTCAATTATTTACACCCAGCTGATCATTTAAAAATAAATATTATTAACCCCTAACAGGCATTTATTTGCACATGTAGGATAGTAAACTGCATAGCATTTTGGTAAATGAATTAATAGTTTTTGCAGTATTTTAATTCTGCTTTACACAATTGCCGTGTTTGTTTTTTTTTTTTTTACCCACCTTAAAATGGAACGCATGCATATGGTATACAGGCCTGTTTTGCTTGTGTGGAAGTGCCATTCCTAGCATTCCCGCTCTGCTGTTAGCAAATGTGTTTGGAAATGCAGTTAAACGGTTTCATCTCTTTGATGTGATTACAGTGCTTAAAAAGTGTAGATAAGTCAATAAATTGTGCCGAACAGTACTACTTTAATTAAACTATAGTATTTCTTGCATGTTATTTTAACTACCAGTATCAAACTATCAAGCTCAAACTGCTTAAAGACAACATTTAAAAAATTGTATTAAAGTATTCTTGAAATAGTACCATTGTTTTTCAAAGTAACATATGTACTCTTTGTATATTATACCATTTTTAGAATTATCTTCTGCTCCTTACATAAGTTAATAATTGTGTACATAATTTTATGGTCTACATATTTTGAAAGTTTTATCGCATAGAAACGTGTGCACGTGTGCAAGACAGATCAGGTAGAAAAGATCTTAAGCCTCGTGTATAATTTAATATCCTACTCTTAATGTATACACATGTAACTATATAAGTAATGTGTGAATGTGTCTTACCTCTATCTTTTTGTGTGTGAAGAGCCAGAGTCGCTTGTCCTTCTGCCTGCAGAGTGAACACCTCACTGTTTTGTGTGTTGTATTTGCGAGGAAGAGGGGGGAGGAAGAAATTGAAAACAAGGGAGGGAGGGAGATGCTCTACACGAAAGTTACAAGAGTTTAATTACAAGAAGAACCTCTTTTGGCCCGGACTGCAGCTGAACTGTGTTCAATTTCTGATTCATGCTTTTTGTGTAAATGTGAATTGGTTTGAGTTTCTTTATTATGCTTTTTGTCATGCTTTGTGTGATGAAGCCATGTTAATGCTTACCCAGCTGTAAAATCACGACAGCTGGTGTTGATGTAATTTTGATTGAACATGTTTTATGTTCTTAGGAAGACATTTTATCAGGGGGAAAAAAAAAACAAATCCAAAAAACAAAATCTAATAGAACTGGAATATACAGCAAAAAATTGGGAGGTTGCCAAGAGATTAGCTAAGCTTTGTGTCTAGAAGGAAGTATTTAAGAAAATCAGTGTTGCATGTTATATTTATTTTCTAAGTGAAAAAAACAAACTCAACCTCTGCAGGAAACAAACAACTTACTTCTGCAAGTGTGCATGCTACAAATTGATTTTTTTTTTTTACTTTAGCATATTTCGAAAATGAAAAGGACAAAAGCATTACAAGTTTGGGGGTTAAAATGATTTGATAATTTGATAATGTTAACACTCCTTTCGGCCTCAGTGTTTTACATACGGTACTCTGGTACTCTTCCTTGCAGAATGCCTTTAGTTTAACAATATTTGTAGTTTGCCTGTGAAGGCCATTACAAAACCATAATAATTTACTAGTAACACTAACTGATTCAGCTTCTCTTTTTTAATGTGGGACCTTTTTTTTTCCATAAAGTATGACTATGTGGTAGAATCTATTTCATACAACATTTCCAGTCACTGGAACTATACAATAGAATATAAATACAATACATCACAAGTGTTGAGCAGCTGTAAAAGTGTTCTTTGTAAACTTGAAATGTTTAAATGCTTATTTTCTGCACCAAATATATATTTGGTATTTGTAGGCCATATGGTGTATGAATTCCAGAATGCCTCTGATTTGTCCGTCAGGTGTTGCATATTTTAGACTCTGACAGTTATAGCTGGTAAGGCATATAGGCCTATTCTGAGGCATATTCTAATATGTTTATAGTAGTGGTCGTATAATATGTTGTACTGATCACTATCAATACAAATGGTCAATACAAAGAAATGGTTTACCAACTATGGCTGCCAACTTTGTTGACTTGCACAAAGCCTTGCCATTTTAATCTTAAATTATATTTATGTATACCCTAACTGATCACTTTTTCAGGTACACCCCCTTGTTTCTACTACAGGACCAGCCGGGATCAGGCACTGTTTAATTGGTGGGGCATTCTCAACACTGCAATGACACTGATAATGGTGGTGGTGTGTTAGTGTGTGTTACATTGGTATAAGGGGATCAGACACTGTAGTGCTGCTGGAGTTTTTAAACAACGCAGTGATACTGCTGGTCCAAAATACTCCACTAACCAAAAAATGTCCAGTCACCAGCATCCTGTTGGCAGGGTCCTGTGAGCACTGATGAGGAATTAGAGGATGACTAACACAAACTGTTCAACAATGGAGAAGCTGCTGTCTCTGACTTTTACATCTACAAGAAGCATGCAATAAATACAATTTTAAAGGCAGTATAGTTTGTTTATTTATTTTTCATCCCTGGGTGGAATTTGCTGCATGTCCTCCCCATGTCCACTTGGGTTTATTCCAGGCCATACATTAGATTAATTGATTATGCTACTCATGTCCCACAAAGCCTGAGTATATATGATTCGTCTGGATATAACTATGAGTGTTAATGTAACCTTGTGTCAGTCACTGAATGGCATTTGATGCTAAAGTGTGACATTAAGTAAACTAATTAAACAAACAAGTAAACTATTTTGTTTGTTTAACATTGCATCAGCATCAATGGCTACTCACAACCGGAGCAAGGTTACATTGCTACCGGTTGGACTCATTTATCCTGGGCCAATTTAGAGAGACTAGTTAACCTAAGGCATAAGCAATATGGTAGATATGTCTAAAAGAGCACACAGTGAGTGTACGAAGTGTTTAAATATTCCAGCAGCACTACTGTCTGATCCAATTGTACCAGTAGAACACGCACACAATCACACCACCAAATCAGTGTTGAGAATTACACAGCACCCAAATAGTACCTGATCTGTGCTGGTCCCGACAATTCGAGTACAAGGCAAAGAAAACTAAAACTATGGATGGAAACAGGAGGGACTACAGTCTGTAACTGTAGAACTACAATACTTCTACAGTTTATGGTAAGTGATCAAATAAGTAGTGAGTGTAGAAATAAGTAATAATAATGTAATATTAAAAATCATAAAATGATTAAAAAAAATAGTGAGTGTCTATTTATCTTTAAGATGAACTGGAATGATAACTGTGATTCATGTTTCTTCAACAACAGTATCCAGTCTGGCTGTCCAACATCTAGTAGAAAGGCATCTAAGAAAAGTAAAGGAGCACAGATTCCAAGCTTATATACTTTGGATGCAAATTACTGTTCTTACCTGTATATAGTATCTCATATAAAGGAGTACTATTTATGTAGTATGTATACCAGTGATCACTAGAGTGACTAACCCTGGAATTACTGCGGTATGTAAATGTTTTGAAACTGAGTACTGCTTTCCTGGCACAAACCCTTTAACACTGCCCATATACAAGATCAGTCATTCAGAAGTAGCAGCTCTCCACTAGCGCACACTCTTTATTTGGATGTAATGCATGTTTCTTAGCAACATCTAAAACATTGTAGTGTCTCAAGTCTGGCTGCTTAAATAAGACAGGCTGGGGTTGTTTGTATTTCAGTGATATTTACAAGGTGGTTGTAGTTATAAGGGGCTAGATTTTATTTTGATATAGGGAGTTTTTTTTCAATTGACTATACGTTACAGTTTATGATTTGGGATTGTATCATTGCTTTTGCTGGGTTTGCACTTTTTTAATGCACAGAAATACAGGCATATGACATCTAATACACAATCTAACTGATTAAGTAAATAAGTCATTTATTATCAGAGCACTATGTATGTTGTGAAATGTTGTGAAGTTTAGAATAAAGCTCATATAATATTAATATAATGAAAACCACATTCTCCTCATGTTCTAGTCATCTGAGTTGTCTTTCCTTTGCTCTTCTTTCATCATTGATCTAAAAAAGGGAAAGTATAATGAGTCAGATGTGAAGTCTTGCTTCAAGATATTCATATTGTATCACTAGTTGACACAGGGGTGATATAAACAAACTGTTTGATGAGACAAAAGGATGTCGGTGATTCAGAAAGTTGAATATAATGATTTTTTATATTTTTTTGTGAAAAAGCGGTTCGGTCAGAAAATTAAACTCAGGCTTATTGTTAGATTTATGATGAAGAAGCATTTCTCAACCACATTGCTGATCTTTAAAATGAAGAACATAGAATTTATTTAAAAGTGATTAAAAATGTCTGGAACAAACCTTTCCTTGTCCTTTGTAGAAACATAGCTGAGGGCAGAATAAGCTCCTGGCAACTTAGGCTTCTTGGGCCGCATTTTATTTTTTCCTAACTGCCTCCTAATGCGGAACACCTCAGAAACATAAAATAATACTTAATTCAAGCAATCTATTAATGTAATGTATGGTTTGCCATTTTAACAAGAGGATTAACAGGATAGCAGGTACCTCTGGGACTCCAGTTTCACCTATTGGAGACCTGTGTCCTTGGTGGGTCTGGGAACTGCGTCTCTTTTGTGCCCTGACATTTAAGCCTTCATTTCTCTTGCTGCGGGCACTCTAAACACATGTGAGTTAATTTAGAGACAGACAAAGCAAAAAGTGCAAAACAAGTAAATGAACCTAAAAATAATTACAATTGTTGCAGTACTTGTATCTACAGTTAATAGGATGTTGGAGTTGATGGTAAAGATTTAGCAATAGATTTATACAAGACAATTCCTTCCCATATACAAATACATACCACTGATGGCTAGGAGACACAAAACCTCGTTGAAGTGAAACTTTTCCAGAAAAACATCATTACCAACATTTCATTCGGCAATGAAAACAGGAAACTTGGATTGTGTTGTAACATCCTGCAGCCCTTCAGTATTTGATAATGATGTAGCGTCATGTCACAAAATTGTTGGCAGACTGACTAACACTGCGTGCACTGATGTTGAAACTTCCAACAGTTTAGCGATTGTTCTCAGCCAGGCGACCATTGCACACTAGGGGGCCTCAGTGGGCTCTTAATATACTGTATGATATAAATCTGTAATACATAGAAAACTCTATAAAATGCTAAACAACTATATTTACCAATGCACTATACGACTGAACCTTAACTGATGGACTGGCTAAATCACTGTTCTTAAGAAAAAAACAAGGAAGTTAAATGGCTTTTATAATAATACTCCACCAAGCTCTCATGATCAACTGCCCAGAGAAAGTCAGCGATTCAGAGCAGAAGACTGCTTATGCAGGACACAAAAAGCAAAATATGTACGCCATCAATTCCATGTCTCTTTTAAAGCTAAAGAGCTGATTAGTGCATTGTATATATCATAAATAAGAGGGGAAAATAGTACAAATACTATGATAGAAACACCAGAGTTTCAACCTGGAGGACATGAGCTATTTTTTTAAGAACAGCCATAATACAGTCGAATCCGGTTAATTGGACCATCGGTTAATAGGGCCAGCCGCTTATTCGGACCGAATCCTAAAGTACCGAAACAAAGATATGAGATATATATTTTTGGGATCCCCGGGAGAATTTATGCTTTTATCAAAGGTCAGGAAATCCGAAAAGTTGTGTTGACAAGCGCAAAACCAGCGGGAGGTGAACACGCCCACCACTTTCTTGATTTTGTTCAAGTGCAGTCCATCAAGAGAACGAGTCAGATCACAATGGATAAGTTCTTCAAATGTTGACTGGAATTTAGTAAGAACTTGTTTTTTACAGTATTATGCTTCGCATGCTGAGTA
>JAUZST010011159.1:0-12060 GCA_034779995.1 Parotocinclus haroldoi | reverse complement strand
CACACACACACACACACACACACACACACACACACACACACACACACACACACACACACACACACACACGGCCACATACATAAGCACACCACAACATTCCATAATTCCAGGTTAAATGTAATTATTTCATGGTACGAGGCTGAGTAATTTTGATGCTACAGAAAGTAGAATTAATTAGACCGACACGGAACATTGAGGAAGGAAGGGTGAGGGGAAAGACGGCGTGAGTGAAAGGATGTGAAGATAAATGAGAAGGAATATTCCTCCAAAAGGTCGACCATCCGCTCCTGATGGCAGTCTCCGCACTGGGATGGAAAAACATGCAGGCATGCACAACGTTCACCTCATATTAATGTGCTTTCAGCCCATAATAATTAAATCACAAGCAGAATGAAGGAACAGAATTACAGGATTACCCACAATCCTTCCTTCCCTTGCTTTTGTCATTTGCACCCTTATTTGTCTTCCGTCACTCTTTCTTTTTCATCACTCTTTGCCCTCGTGCACACACAATCAACAATCAATGTCCCTTCCTTTCTCTGTGTCCTTCACTCTGACAAACAGGGCGTCTCAGAATGCACCACTGCGTCTTCTCTCTGAGCTCGTACGGGATGCAGAGGCGAGGGATTAACATGCCCTTTGTTGGCGTCAATCATGCCGGCATGGACAGATTGGAGTTAATTGCATGCCTGTGTTTGAGGGGGAGAGAGCAGAGACATGTGTTCTTCCATTTTAGACGTTGTATCTTCTCCATTTCACAGCAGACCTGCCTCAACCTCCTCCAGCATAATAACACATTAAGCAAGAACCATAAAACTATATACGTTTAGAGAATAATCAGTGTATACACACTTTACACTTTGTTCAGCCCACGGTCCTGAGGCTTTAAAAAGGTACCTACTTAAATGGAAGGCTTTACATTGCTCATAATGGCATTCCAAGAACACCTTCAACAGGGTAGACCTTTGTTTAATATGCGTTACACTCACCAGCCACTATGTTAGGTAAACCTGTTCCAGTGCATGTTCATGCAAATATCTAATCAGCCAATCACATGGAAGCTACACAATGCATTTAGATAATATAGGCATGGTCAAGACGAGCATCCGAATGAGGAAAAGGGGATTCAAGTGATTTTGAAGGTAGCATGACTGACGAATTTACACACTAGGGTTTACAGAGTATGGTATGAAAAAGACAAAATATAAAGTGTGTGCAAGTTTTCTTTTAGCAAAAATATCTTGATGCAAGGGGTCAGAAAAAAAATGGCTCGGTAACATTACCTCAAATGACCACTGGTTACCATCGCTACCATTGGTTTGTTTGTTTGTTTATTTGATTTATTAATATCATGGTCAGCATCAGTGGCCATTTTAGCAACATACACAAGGTAACATCTATACACAAGGTTATCTTAAGACTAATCACATATGTACACACAAGTCAATGCCAATTTAGAGTAACCAATTAACCTAACACGCATGCCACCCATGCAGACACGGCAGAGGACATGCAGATTCCACACTAAGGACTCTCCACCCTGGGATCAAAGACAGGACCTTCTTGCTATGAGGCAGTGGTGCTGCCGCCCTAAATGTTGCCTGGTCTGATGAGCCTTAATTTCTGCTGTGATAGGATGGTAGGGTCAGAAGTTGGTGTAAACACAGGGTGGTGTAATGGTGTGAGGGATTTATTCTTGGCACGCTTCGAGCCCCTTATTATCAATCGAGCTTCATTTTGTTGTCCAGTGTACCACCTCTATCTTCTGATGCTTACTTTCAGCAGGATAACATGCCATGTCACAAAGCTAAAATCACCTCAGACTGGTTTTTTTGAACATCCCAAATGAGGCACCAGATCTCAATCCAATAAAGCACCTTTGGGAACATTGCTGAAGAATGTTTCCAGCACCTTGCTGAATCTACTTTTCATGTTCTAGTGTTTGTGATTTCACTCAGGCTGCATTCAAACGTGAAGCGACAGTGCATGAAGCATTTATACAGTCCTGCTTCTGTAACTCTGTCTGTGTATCATTGCATGCGCATTATCAAGTTCCTAGTTGGCAGTATCAAAAACACAACTGATAATTAATGCAGCAGAGAGGCCATCATGCTGGACTGCTAGTTAAGAGACCTTGTTTAGGTCTCAGGGCTCCAGAGATAAATGCAATCTCAAAAACAAAGCTCCATTTGGCTCCTTTGTAGAGTGCTGAAGCTAGCACGCGCACAAACACACACATGCACAGACAGATTAGAGAGATGGACCATGGTTGATATGAGCATCTAATGATGAACTGGCACAATCAACGCAAGGATGAAAAATAGGTTGTGCTGCAGAGAGCGGAGAATAAATTACACAGTGCAGCTGACATGTCATATTATTAAGAGACCATTTCAATAACGTCATCTGGAGACAGGATCGACACAGGCTCAGCGGACGTGAGAAAAGGAAAGGAACAAAAGTAAAAGCTGGGGGAAAACAAAAGGAGAAAGGAGAACAGAACAGTTAAGGAAGATGAGAAAGACAAAAAAGGGATAAGTGAAAGGACAGCGCATTAGAGAAAATGTGAAGAGAAATGAGAACGAAAGGAAAAGACAGGAAAAAGAAAAAAACAATTTTAAATGAAGAAAAGGTAAAAACAGAAAATGAAACAAAAGATAGGAAAGGATGTAGGTAGGACAGAGTGAGAACGAGACAGACACCAGACAGAAGGCAGTACGTTCTGACAAAAACCTAGTTAATTGTTGGGGTCTCATTAATGCAGAAGCTTTTCAATTTGCAGCCCAAACTGTGAGAGCTAAAGCCTGGCTGCAAGAAAAAGGTGTTTTCACATGTTCCACAATAACATGGTAATTACAGCAGTAGCCAGTCGGAGCCCCCACATGGCACTAAACTACCAGCTGGAAGGCATGGGGTCACGGCTCGACCCGCACAATTGCACGAATTCTAGAGAAAGACATATGCCTCAAGTTATTTTTAAATTCAAGCGGAATTATATCAAATGGATTCTGCAGCATGAAAGCATATCTCCTTTGCTCAACATGACAAACGAACTGAAGTCCTGTTCAATTCACTGAGAGGAACTCTTTGAAAAATTGGTAAACACAACCGTTTTGCTTCTATAAATACTGCTTATAGTTCTAATTACTGAGAATATGATGCCATGGTATATTGGGTGTTGTAAAATAGATATTGCTTTTTTATTACCATAAAATGAAATGAGACAGCCTGGAGGATTGCAACATTCATAATGTCCCGCAGTGAAAACAACATGATGGTTAAATATATCGGAATCTCAGTGCGCACCCAGTCAATCATTATGAGCTTAACAAAGTTAAGTTGAGCTCACTCATCAGCTTGGACGTATCACAAACAAAGTCACAGCTGTAGCAAGACCGAGTGTATATGAAACCACAGTTTTCTAAGGAATGCAACTGTAAGATAATTTGCATTTAAATCTTAAATAAAAATGCTCTATATTGGAGGTCTTATGCAGGTAATCGTATACTGGTTTATAATTGTCCAACAAATCCATTCTCAGCCTAACACGAACAGTAAACATGCTAACCCATCACTGTGCTTATCTGGTTTCAATAGCAGGTTGCAGGTGATGCAGTTTCAACCCTGTCAAGCCCAACCTACACATCTCGGACAAAAGGAATTTTTTACCAAGCTTTTACAGAATCTGATTTTTTGTGTCAATACTTGCCATGAAATTTACCTCAATGTTTTACCGTCTATCCGATCAATGTCCAATCCTCAGCAAATGACTGAGGTCTTAACAGTTACAACAGACTGAATGTTTCGGCTATCAGTCAACAGCCAATCAACAAGCTTACCTCAACAGCCAATCAATGCTACGGATCCACAAGCAGAGGCAGGACTTAAAGAGTAACTACCTTACTGGTCTTGCACTCGCTTGGACTAGAGACTGTTGATGTGTTTGGAAACTTTTTCGTGCAAGTTACATTTTTAGCTTTTAGCAGACACTCCTATACAGAGCAACTGTTTTTTTTTTTTGTCTTCACTTAAGTGCTGAGTGAAGAAGTTAGGCGTGTGTATGACTTTCCGCTACTTATTTTTAACAAGCTGTAAATGGCATCCGTAAGTGTGCTTGTCCCGTTATTATACCGTTATAAATAGTACTCTTTTATATATATATATATATATATATATATATATAAATAAGTAGCACTTTTTCTGTGTCCTCAACTCTCTATACTTTCTCTCTCTCTACCCTATAAGTACCTAAACTTGTTTAAATTCACTTGAGTGTCTGTTTCATCTGACTGATCTTCTGTGTTGTTCATTAAGGCTGCCTATTAAGGCATTTTTGGTCACAGGATACACATGTTAGGGTTTTGCAGGACATCACAAACTCCACACTGGTTGAGCTAGGGATTGAACTGCACTAGCACCCTACCTTCCCACCTTTGGTTTGACCAGTGGCAGAATATCATGCAGAACATGCTGGCCGGGTGGAAATATCACAAACTCCAGAAATATTAGAGAAGTGACCCTGAATCGCTATTCATGTGAGGTATCAGTAATCAAGGTGTCCAGGTGAGGCAGTGGTCTAGTTCACTAGAGCACCACAAACAGATCTGAATCCTGTCAGTGCGTTCTGGCTTTTGGCTGCATTCAAAGGACCTGCAGGAGTGCTTGCCTTCTCCAGAGCCCTTACAAGCCTGATCAGGAAGAACGGGATTAAAAACGGTCTGTAGCTCCCGTACTTTGCCAAAGTTTCACTCGCCAAAAAAATCTTCATTTCTGTAGTAGAAATTTACCTTGTGAAGTGAGTGATTTAGAATTGAGATGTGCCGTTGATGGTTAAGGGCCTTGCTTTGAAGACCGACAGTGGCAGCTTTGTAATCCATAGACTTAAGCACTGAGCCAGCTTTTCCCATGTAAATAATAATAAGCAGTTAAAGTCACAGGCAGGACTAAACTGGAGCATGCATGATCGCTGTGCTGTGGAACACATTTTAATGATTACAACTTCAAACAACAATACTGGTAGGGAACATTGTGGCTCTCAACTACCTCGTTCGTCTTACGTTTCTGTCTTCGGGAATTAGATTCAGTCTGAAAATGTGCGTTTGTGATTGGCCGCTTACCGCAGGCACCGAGCGAGGCTGCCGCTCCGTGGTTGAGGCTGCTCTTGACGTTGGAGGCTGGGGATGCTGAGGATGAAGATGAAGACGAGCTGGTGTGTACGGAGACCGGCGTGGAGGAAGACGAGGCCAGTCGCTCTCCAGACTCCATATCTGTCAAACCCAATCAAATCAGGGAGGTTACAAACAGCACATACGCACACACTCGCACACGCTCCCACTCTCCCTTTCACGTCTCACTTCCCCCGAACAATATACCTATTTAAAACCGGTCACTAGTCCCACACTTATCTGCACAGACAGTGAGCACCCTTTTACCAGATCGCATGTTAACGTCACATTTAGGAACTAGGTCTGGCACAGTTTCTTCTCATTGTCATCGTAACAATTCATTCACTGCAGAGTTTTGAGCAGGGACGAGTCAGAGGTCCCCCCGCAAACACACACGCATGTAAGGTGTGTGTGTGTGTGTGTGTGTGTGTGTGTGTGTGTGTGACAAGCTGTGATTTATGAGGCTATTCACAGCCCTTTTTACACTGTGTAAAACAGGCAGGCTCTCTGTGGCGACATGTTTAACGGGCAAATTATGCCTTTTACAGTTTCAATACAGATTCCACTTGGAGACAGATTTGACACACATACACACTTTAGTTTCTGTGTACCCACTACTTTAGCAATCTTAAAGCCTGCGTTTCGGAAAAAGCTGTTACTGAGACTGAGCTGTGATCTGTGCGATTTCAGTCCGACAGACTCGACTGCTGCTCCAGGTCCTGCTGAAAGCTGGCCGTGCTACAACAAACTCCTCGTCTTTGTTATTGTATCATTATACATCAACACACACTGGCTGTCCCCTGGGCTGCTCTCCTCTCCTCTCTCTCTCTGCAGCAAGCACACACACACACACACACACACACACTCCCACTCACACAATTACACACTTACAAACACACACGCTATTAGATCTGAGATGGAGCCATCCGCAGAATATCAACTAACTACTGTCGCCTGTGAGCAATGCTGATGGATCAGTACACACACCTTACACACTTGTGAGCGCACACACTCACACTGACTGACACACACATACACACACACGGAGGCGCAGAGGCCATGTCCTGTTGTATCTTTCTCCATTTTCTATCTCCTTCCTTTTCTCATCAATGAACAATCTTTATCCCTGGGCTAAAAGTTTGTGACCCTAGGAGATCACCATAGGCAGACTATGACTCATGCACTAAGTGAACCTACATGTGCCTGCAAAACCAGAAATGTGCACCAGGGCAGCACTACAATGATCACAACACCACTAAGTTGGGTGGTGGTTCGGTTCTACCAGTGTTCAAGGGAGGGGAAAGAAAAACACACACATACGGCCATTCTGGATGAAAATAAAATGATAATAGTAATGCCCACCTAGAATGACTATATCACCTCAGAATCGCATGTAAATTTAAACACCCCACCCAGAGAGAGCATTCCATTCCTTCTCCTTTGATTGCTTGTTTGCTTTTTTTGTTTATTCAACACCTCATCGGCATCAGTGGCTATTTAAGACTGGAGCAAAGCTGCATCGTTAATAGTTTCTGACACATTTGTGCTGGGTCAATTTAAAGCAACCAAATAACTTAATGCATGTCTTTGAAACGTAAAAGGAAAGCAGAGTACCCAAAGTAAATCGACAGACACTGAGACAAAGGTGGCGCCCGAGGTCGGCATCGGACCAGGGATCCATGTATCGGTCGGTTGACCACTAACTGCACCATCATGCCACCCACCTTTGAGTGTAAAATGAAATCAGTGAACTGAATTCCTCTCAGAAATGCCTGAAATCCATAAAGTAGTTCCCTGTTTCATGATGGTCCATCACAAGATTCTCTAATTGTACATTGGAAAACTAACTATGAACATAACTACACATTTAAAACCATGATCTAAGTTTTGAATTTCGAATTTGCCCTGGACAAGTGATGACGCAGTGCGCTGTGGGAAATCAGAAGTGCATGTCTTAGGGAGTGACGTGACAGGACAGTGACAATAACCATTTTGTTTTTCACTTTCACCAAATTACTGAATAAATAACAATTCCCCCAAGTTGATGTATGCGTTTTAATCATGTTTAAGGTAGGCTATCATGTTATATACAATATATATTAAACTCCTCAGATTATGACGCATTCAACTCATGATTAATTTCTCGAAATGTGTCCCCATCGTAAATGGGAGTACTTGCAAATGTTTGACGTACAGGCAAGTCAAAGTGTCACAACTGTCAGCATAGGGGTTTTTAAGCAAGCCATTAAAGATGTTACATATGTCTAGTGAATGTTATTTCCTCATAAATACGCAAGCTTATCAAACAAGGTCCAGTCTCAGTTTGCTAAAGGGTTAGATATTTAATCTAATGCTGATTCTTTAAGTATTGGAGCTGATTTGGCCTGAAATCAGGATCAGATTTGACATTTCCCACTAACATTTTATACTGTGAATGCACATGTTGACTGACACGACGCGTTACGACAACAGTGAATGCAAATGATCTTAAAGCGTATTGGGATGACACCTGTGACATTTACATAACACACAGAGTTAACTTCTTACTAAAAGGGTGCTTTGTATTAACTGTGTGTATCAGCCAATGTCTCTGCCTCTGCACACACTGTGCACTCTTGATAAACATTTCTTCACAGAAACCCAGAGTGAGCAAACGTTTTTGGAGCATCAGGGCCTCCGTCAGGAACGGACAGGCGTTAAATACGGTTTACCTTTCGCCAACCAATCACTTAGCCTGATTACAGTTAATATAGGCAGTAATAGGCCAGGGCCTTCCAAATAATTCACAACAACAACCATGATTAGCACAATGACGATATGCTGGGGTATTTAAGGATCCAATCCAGAGTTAATTATCGGAAATTAAAGTGGGATTAGCATCAGAATTAGCCTGATTTTAGAGGTAATTAGCAGCCTTCCACCGTGGCACCGCGAGGCAGGCGCTGTAATCTCCGTGAGCTGCGTGATTAATTTGACTTGGTCGAGTCGGCCAATGGTGTGACTGGAAAGAAATGACAGCAGTTCCCAGATCCTACGACTGAGGAGAGCATATGATGTGATATACAGAGAGCTTTATGGGATAAGCGTACAGACTGAAGGCTGTTATTGGACGAGGCACTCGCAAAGCCAACTGTACACTGCCCAGACAAATGGAGAAGACCTGCAACTCAATAATGCTTACCCAAAGCTGAACTTAATACTGAAGCAAATGTTTTAGGCTCTCTACAAATTCTTCAGATAAAGGCTCACGTAAAAGTGCCAGCCAAATGTCCCAACACTCACACATTCAGGTATTTCTTATGTAACCAGAAAAACCAGGGGTGTGAAATAACTTATTCCTTATATCTATTTCATAACTTCATGTCAAAATTTGGTTCAAAAGTCATATTGAGAATATTGTTATCGAGGCTTCAAACACACCAATTTGTATGCATAAAAGTCTTGATAATTAACTAATGAGTTGACTCAGCTGCAGATTGACAGCCTGCTTAAATCAATCATAATCTGAATTACACCTACTATTCTTTTTGACAGGCAGCGCTTAAAATTAGCGCCTGCCAAACATGGGTAATTTTCGCTACTGTCAGGTAACTGTGAATTTTACCAGTCATTTTGTCAGTGCTGCTTATTAAATAAAATGATATACCAGCTTGACCTTTCGTCATCGTTTTAGCTCGTAACAACAACGGCACATCAATAGAACATTCGAGCGACAGCACCACTTATTGAAAATACCGTCCTGTGCCAGTGAGTAATACTACATCTCTACATAGAAGTAGCTGGAGAATATTGCCTATGCTAATCCGGTGGGGTAGTGGTCCAAAAAAAACTCCTAGGGATCCATCAGTTTTGTTGTTGACGCAACAGGATGAATGACCAAATATAATATATTGTCAATAAATTGGATTGAAACAATTCACTAATCCATAATACTCTTTTACTGATTTTCATAGCGGTCATTGTTGAGCTTTAGTATATCGTAGCCTTTAAAGCATATAAAGGAGGTCACATCAAATATACTGCTCACAAAAATGATCAGATACCCAAAATGAAATAACCCATAAGGAAATATCCCATCATTTTTGTGAGCAGTATACTTGTAGCCTATAGAAGTGTTTGTCATCTTTACTGCATACAACATTTCCTGATTGTTTAGTTGTTTTCCAATAAAGATAAATAATTATAAAGAAATTTCAATGATTAAACTATTTGTGCTACATAAGCGAGTCAATCACACTTTGATATGATTTATCTCATTAATAGTCCTTAACTGCATTTATTGTGTGCTCGGATTTAAAGAATTTGTTCATTTATTCAGTTGATCAGGCTTTTATGTAATAAACAGCACATATGTTAGCAGTTATCTGGTGTACACGGCAGCATGCTAAACCATCCAGAGACAGTTTAGTGCATTGTTGATGCACTTGTGCTGTTGCAAAGAAATGCAATTTCAGGTAACATTCAAAATTAACCATCAAAATGGTGGGAAAATGTGAACAATCTCAGTGATTAGTAGTGACTAGTTTGAGCTTTCTATAAATGCTGATCTCGTGATCTAAAGATTACTCACAACTGTTCAATAAAGCCAAAAATGATAGACTGTCTCAAGCATATAGTAAGGCAGAAAACCATCTCAGAATGCAATGCATCAAACCTTGAGGCAGATAGAGTACAACATATGCAAAGGGAGAAATAAACCACCTCTGGGTGAGACCGAAAACGGGGAAAAAAAAGCACTTGGGGGAACCTTTCTGACACTGGTCAAACAGCAAAAAGATAGTGCTTCATGAAGCAGAGTTAAAAATATGATCGTGTTTATGAGTTAGCAACACCTATGACAACCTTAATTTAAACACATTTACAGCACAAGTTACCATTGTTAGCTTTGGTAACAAACCTTGCACTACTTGTCTGATCACCAGTCACAAATGCTGAATGTCTCTGCCAAGTAATAATGAATCAGTTGTATCAACTGTATTAATAATCAATAATGTATTCATGGGAGATTTAAGGGAAGTTCTGGACTACTAATCAGAAGGTTAGGAGTTGAAATCCTAAAATCTAATCAGATTTAACCGAAGATTAAGAATGAGTGTCTCTTCTAAATGTTTTAACTGTTGCACATTTATGGTTCCAGGTTTTGACTTGTAAATATGTTATTAATGCTCTAAAGTAGCTGGTGAGTTATAGAATGTGATAATGTGTATAAACTGTCATTGTTGAAAGCACATGCACATTGCTCTCTGTTTCCCGAGTTTCTCACTTGCATTACGTCCCGTTTTAACAGATGGCCGATGCTAGCCATGTTAATCTGCCAGCAGTCTTAGAATGGCTCAGTGCTAACCAGAGCGTGCTAACCAGAGCATGCCAGCTAACATGATCGCATCGTTTCCTTTACTAATGGAGCAGGGATGGCCACACACGCTGTTTGTCTCCCTCTCTCTCTCTGTCTTTCTCCCTTCTATGTCCCTCTCAGTCTCTCCCTCTTTCTGGTCCTCTCCGTCTCTTTCTCACTATCTCACTATCTGTCTCTCTCCCGGCCCCCGGCCCCCCTCTCTCTCTCTCACTCTGTCTCTGACTCTATCACACTCTCACTCGTGCTCTCTCCCTCTCACTATCGGTCTCTCTCTTTTTATTTTATTGTCCTGCTCTCTCCTACTCTCTCTCCCTCTCCTGCTCTCTCTCCCTCTCCCTCTCCTGCTCTCTCTCCCTCTCCCTCTCCTGCTCTCTCTCCCTCTCCTGCTCTCTCTCCCTCTCCTGCTCTCTCTCCCTCTCCTGCTCTCTCTCCCTCTCCTACTCTCTCTCCCTCTCTCTAACTTTCTTCCCCAGAATCCACATGTACTTGAACATTATTGGGTTACTGCTAGCCTGTGCATTGTGTCACTGCTAGGTCAACATGTCATTTGCAAAAAGCTTCCCAGCTTCTACTATGGAACGTGGTCTCACAGACAGACCTGTGTTTGTGCGGACGTGCAGGCACTGTGACGACATTGGCTGTGGAGGATCTGCTTGAGCGCAAGATGGCTTTGCCTGTCGGGTGCCACAGTTGCTTGGCGACACTGGCAGCCACACCAGAGATAGAGACAAAGATGGACAGACAGGGGGAGGAGGGGAAGAGGCATGAAGAAACACAGGGTGAAATGGAAAGATAGATAAAGGAGATACTAGTGATGGAGGCAGAGAAATGAGAAACCTGATCCTAGTGTTAAATTACTCCAAATCCAGCAGGAGTGGACACAAAAGAAGAAAAGCAACCAATGATATACGTGTGCACTAGATGTGCTTTTCACTATTTTGCTTCTCTGAGTGGGAAAGTGAGTGTGTGTAGCTCTACCGCATGGCGGAATCATCGAAAGCACTCTTTAAGGATGGCACCGCTGCAAGGTCTTACTGATAATAGTCATTTCAATGCTGCTGACACTGAGCTGATAGCACTGGGTTTTTTCCTTTTCCTCAAAAGGCCAGCCTTTTAACAAAACAGAAAATAACCTTCACAAACCCTCCAATGATCCTCATAGCATACACTCATACAGTCCTGACAGAATAAATGGCAGAGCAAAAAATGATTCCTATGCCATGGTAAAGGCCTAAAAATCACCAGACAGTTAACAGCCGCCCCAACGCAACTGGAACAACCATGACTCAGAATGATCACATCGTGTTGATGTGTGTCTGTGTGCGTGTCATGAGTAACCAGAGACCAGTGGCTCAACCCACACCCAAACAAAGAGCTTGTGACAGATGGTAAAGCAGTGCATGCTGGGATGCGTGGGTCCCCTGGCCGGGAGCTGCTCTTTAGCCCTGTGTTGTGTTACTGGATCTGTGCACACACACACACACACACACACACACACACACACACACACACACACACACACACACACACACACACACA